>JAJMDL010000004.1:0-281819 GCA_030573575.1 Hanseniaspora sp. CRUB 1602 | reverse complement strand
CCTATAAATAGACTAGAAATAATAATAATAACAATTTTCTGTAATTTCATATAAAATCATATCGATTAACATATTATAAAAATAATAATAACTTTGTATTCTTTTTTAATAATAATACATATATTACTTTAATCAAAAATGAACAATAACCAAGATATTCAAACTATTATAACTAGTCAAACAGGTACTACTCAGCAAACTAATCCAACTTATATGTCTGCTGAAACTACTGGTGCTGCAAGTTCCACAATATATGCTGGTTCTTCTGCTAAATATAAAGAAATATTAAAACAACCATTAGCAGTAACAGTTCCATATAATTTACAACCAACTGAAATTTTAGCACAAAGATTCTCTTGCTGGAAAGCTATCATTAAAGCTGTTTTAATTTATTTACAAGAAACATGTTCCATCCAAGATGAAATTGTTAGACAACAAATTAGATTGTCTCATGCTATTAATTTCCCTTTTAGTAATATGTTACCTACTGCTGAATCCTTAAGTGAAAAAAATAAGCCTGAAGCAAATGGACATCATCATAGTTCTTCAAGCAAAGACAAAAAAATTGTTACCCCATCAGCTTCTGCTAATGTTTTAATGTCCAAATTATTTACCCCAGCTGGAAGCAAAAGTATTACTGATTTGCCACAAGTACTTGGAGAATATCATAATGCAATGATTCAAGTCGCTCAATATGCAAGCAGAGAATTAAATAATACTATAATTCCAAGATTAGCCGATTTGAGAAGAGATTTGCAAGTCAAAATTAAAGAAATTAAAGAATTGGAAACAGATTTTACAAACAACTTGGGAAAACAATTACAAATTACTAAAAAAGAAATGCAACAATACGCACAATCTTTAGAGCAAGCCAAATATTCAACAAGCAATTCTTTAGATCCATACTTGTGTAAACAAACTCTTGAAAAATCTATTAAAAGACAATTGCATGAAGAAAATTTTTTACATGATGCTTTCATAAATTTGCAATCCTCTGGTGGTGAATTGGAAAAAGTTATCATTCACGAAATCCAAAGCGCTTTGACCCAATATGCTAAGTTAATGGGACAAGAGGCCCAATTGGTATTTGATACTTTAATCTCTAAATTGGATTCTGGTTTCTTAAACACTGATCCTGCTTTGGAATGGTCCTATTATGTTAACAATTCTGTTAATAAGGATTGTTTTATTCCACTGGATCTACCAATGAGACATTTCAGTAAGATTTCTTACAAAAGTCAATTTGATCCATTAGCTAATGAATTAATCTCCGGATTTTTGGAAAGAAGATCAAAGTTCTTAAAAAGTTATACTAGAGGCTTTTATTTATTGACTCCTACTTTTTTGCATGAATTCAAGACTGGTGATAGAAAAAAAGATATTGTCCCTATAATGTCACTTTCTTTAAATGATTGTACTGTCGCTGAGCATTCTAAAAGGGGAGCTTCAGAATACAAGTTTGTTCTTCATGCTAAACAAAATGGATTAATTCATAGAGGACAAAACTGGGTTTTGAGATGTGATAGTTATGATATAATGTTTAAATGGTTTGATATCATGAAGAAGTTAACCTCCACCACAGATCCAAAACTGAGATCCAAATTTGTTTGTGAATATTTAAATTTAGATGAAGAGACAGGTAAATCTTTAAGCAAAATCACAAGAACCACATCTCCACCAGTAAGTACCTCTCAAAAATCAGTCTTGTCCAAAGAATCCAAACAAGTTCCAAGTGCTGCTAAAAACTTGGCTGCTGCTACTGCTGGTAATGCCACTATGACATCAGCAACATCTGGCTCTGTACCCAATAGACCAATAACTCCGAGCCAGCAATTACAACAGATGCATATTGATAGTAGCTTAATGATGACTCCTGAGAGTCAGCAAAGCTCGACTCTTGAACCACCTTTCCATCAAACTAGTCCATCTTTCCAACAACCAGCATACCCTATCAATGAACATCCATATGATAGCAATTCTGAATTTGATGACAGCAATGTAATGAATGGATATGGAAACAAATGGGAATAGATTTAAAAAAAAATAAAGAATAATATATATATATATATATTTATTTGTAATACACTTATGATAATTTAATAATTAAACAAAAAAAAAAGGTATACATATATATATATATATATATTATGAGCATTCTAGATCTATGTCAGCTCTTTTTTCTTTACACTTTAAAATGTCTTTGTACAATTTTGTTAAAACAAGATCATTGAAATCAGCATCAAATTTTTCATTGGAGAATTTATCTAAAACATAATCGAAACCCTCTGTGGCCAATTTTGATAAAGAATTAGAATCTTTTCCAATAGTATCGACATATTTAAACACTTCATACAACTCTTTATATTTATTAGCTTTTGTTTCATTATAATCTGGATCACTCTTATCTACAAAGAACAAATTATCTTTCAAATCTTCAAAATTCTCAAGTACAGGTCCCAAAATGTCAAACAATGGACCTGCAGATGCATGAGCTAATGGGATTGTACCATTGGAAAAATATTCTACAACAGATATTCCAAAATGTTCATTCCACATTGTGTTTAAACCAAATTTGGATTGTTGGATTTGTTCCAATAAGTCAGGGTATGACAAATTGCTTTTAAACTCAAGAGATTCCTTTGGAATCTTTAATTTATCATAAGCTAATGACATCAATTTTTCCAAATATTCTTCATCTTCTTCTGATCTTATAGAACCAATAAAGATCAACTTTAATGGTTCTGTTAATTGTTGATTCTGTTTCTTTGTTTCAAAATTTTGTAGATATTTGCTAAACTGTTCAATAGCTAAAGTGTGTCTCTTTTCAGGTCTAAATTGAGCTACTAGTACACACTGCCATTTCTTTTTCTCCTTGTTTAAAAAAACTTTATTTTCTTCCTTTGTTTCCTCACTACTCAAACATGGTGGATATATTATATTATTCTCCAACATATTCCAAATAGATTGCATATGGTTTTTTGTCCATGTGGAGTTTACAATTGAGTAGTCAACAGAATAACCACAGAATTTATACCAAAAATATAATAAAGACCAATATGTTTTCTTGGTAATAGATAAGTTGTTAATATTCAACATATCTTGTTGAATGACAGGATAATGAGTGTAAGCAACGACAGGTATATCATACAAAAATTTCATAAAAGGATAGATGAATGGATATCCCATGGTATCAATGAAACAGTCAGGTGGTAATTTGCTAATAGCATCTTTGAAAAGAAAGATTGAAGATAAAGCTTGCATTAATAAAGTAAAATATGGCCAGTTTTTACCTTCAACTCTGTGTCTATTTTTTAAATAAATGAAACAAATTCTTTGAACATCCAATTTAATACCAAATTTATCCTCAACTTTTGTGATAATATTATCTGGAGCAATATCAGAATCACCTGTATAAATGGCAATTTTAACATCTTTATTGGTATATTTTTGCAAAATAGCATGACATAATTCCCAAAGGACTCTTTCACCACCACCACCAGAATTACAAAATGGATGGAAAATACCAATAACAAATTTATCCCCTGTGTTTTGATCAGCAACTCTATCACACAATTTGTCAAAGTTCAATCTATCTTCCAAAGACAAAGTTTGAAAGTCATGTTTGGTCTTTTGAACTGTATTGTTATAATTTGAATAGCTTATGGTGGCGAAAGTATCAACGCTGTTTAAAAGTAACCATCTTCTAATACAACCATTCTTCCAACCAAAATTTACTCTAACAGTTTTTTTGATTAATCTTTGTCTTCCCTCGGCATCTTCAATAGTGAAACCATCACCAATTATTTTCTGTAAATTGTTTTTATATCTTGTCAACCAATCTCTAGGAGGTTTCAATAAAAATCTTGGTAATAGTTCAGGTAATTTCAACCATACTGTTATACCTATTACAGATATCATAAAGAAATAATATCCAAAAGTACGTTTAGTAGGTTTTATAGAATCGCTTATAGAAAAGCCATCATTATCTGATTTGAAAACATTAGGTATACTTATTGCCATAGTGGATTAAGTATATGTATGTTTTTTTTTATTTAAAAAAATAATACAATTATATATAAGCAAACACTATTTAAAGAAAGTTTAGCAAAGAACTTGATGGTTTTTTGTTGTTTTTTCTATGTTCTTAATTAATTTGAAAAAAAAAGAATAAAAGAATAAATATTTATATATGTAAAAAATAGTTTATGTTCAATTTATAAATTCGATAGTCTGAAGTTATATTAATTATGTAAAAATATTCTTTAAGATAAGCAATTTGATAAAAAAAAAAAAAAAAGATTGAAATATTTCGCGTTGTTCAGTTGCTTTTTCGTAGAGAAAGAACAATCAAACATAAAAATTTTCTTTTACATATATTTTTTTAGTTTTTTTCATTCGGCAATAATCTAACGGTGTTTACCGAAATAATAATTTTTTTAATTTTTACATGTTCGGGTAAGTTATTTAATTTTTTCACATGACTTAATCGGACTTTTTGTGGTTTTTTTTATGTTTTTTTTTAAACTTTTCGTGTTTTGTCCGAAAAAAAAAAAAATTTTTCTAGTTTAAAAGCTTATTGTTTTTCTAATATTTCAAAACCAATTGCTATTTTTGTAACAATTTTTTTTAAAGATCAAATATCAAGGCATAGGAGAAAAAAAAAACAAGACAACGAAGCTAAATATAAAGGACATCGACAATTCTTCTTCTTTTTACTTTTTTTTTTAAAAAACAACTAAAAACCATAGAAGAATAATAACATTAAATATATATATAAATAATGAATCAATTAAGTGCCCTATCACAAGTTTCTGGCTTTGTCTCCAATTTGTCTGTTGAAAACATTAAAAACGAAGTTTTAAACTTACAATCAAAGATTAAACAAATCAAACCACCTCAAGAATTTTTTGATATTAGAAGAATTTCTAAACCTTTGAATTTTTCTGAAATTCAAACAAGAGTAGCATACAATTTGAAGTATTTCCAAAGTAATTACACATTAATTGTTGGTGGTTTATTCATATACACTCTTTTGACAAATTTGTTATTGTTGTTTGTTATAGTGTTTTCTTTTGTCGGTGTAATGGGTATCAACAGGTTACAAGGTCAAGATCTAATTACTCCATTTGGTAGTTTCAAGACTTCTCAATTATATAGTGGTTTATTATTGATTGCTGTTCCACTAGGTTTCTTAGCATCTCCTATCTCTACAATTATGTGGTTGATTGGTGCTTCTGCTGTCACTGTATTGGGTCATGCTTCTTTGATGGAAAAGCCTATTGAAACTATTTTTGAAGAAACTGTTTAAATAAAAAGTAAAAAAAAAATTATAAAGAGGCAGTAACTACAATAATAATATCTATTTTTATTTTGCATATGTTTTTTATATTATAATATATTAGTTTTAGTTGTAACATAATTGAGAAAGAGTAACAATTACTTTATTTATTTCTTCAGATATAAAAGCTTAATATATACATGTACAAATGATAGTTAAAAATGTTTATATCATTTTTATTTGCTTTTTTCTTTTTAACAAATTCGATAAATCAATTCATATTCTATTTTTTTTTTTTTTAATAAAATAATAATTATATTTGGTTTAAAATAGCAATAATAAAAGTATAATTGTTTTTTTTAGTGGGGTAAAAAATATTTCTCTCCAATTTCATTTCAATAATGTAACATTTAAAAAAAAAAGTAATCTAATGTTAATTTGTTAAAATATATCAATTATTTGATATTTTTATTTTTAACATTTAATTGTTTACATTTTTAAAAAAAATTAATAATATTAATTTTATTATTAAATAAAAACTTATTTACTTTAACTAAATTAAATTAAAATTCAAAATGTAAACAAATTAAATAATATTAAAAAATGGTATGACTTTTATAATAAACAACACACATTTTTAACTGTAATTGTAATCCTTTAAATAAACAACAACAAAAAAAAAAATAATAGTCTTAAGGTTTTAAATTTATTTGTTTATTGGTGAATTTTTACTATTCAAATTATTTGTTTAGACTATCAGCAGAACTACCATTTGTTTACAGTATAATTTCCATTTTTGTCTATAAAGGTATAAACAATCAAAACCCAAAAAAAAAAAAATATAAAACCCCTTTTAAAAAAAAAAAAAAAAAAAAAGGAAAAAAAACTTTAGTTTACATATATATAAAATTTACATTTGAATTTGTTTCCAAAACATAATAACCACATTTTTGTATGTATTTTATTTCAATTTAGATATAAAATCCAAAAATAACATATATTTCCTTTTTTTTAAAAAAAAAAAACAACAACAAAACAAAAAAAACTTAATTATCTAATATAGACTTAATAAGACTAGTTATCTTTACAAAAAAACCAAACTCATCTTAATTGTTTCTTTTCCTTCAAGCAATACTAAACCTTAAATGAATAGTAACACTAGCTTTAATTCTGATAAAATGGATGGTCAAAATGTTTCTCCTGATATTCCTTTTTCAAAAAATGATAAAGCATATATGCAGCAACAATATTTCTCTCAAGTTCCCCCACAAGCTCATCCCTCACAAGTTGTTCATCCCCCACAAGTTGGTCACCCGCTTCAACAACAATCACAATATATGCATCCACAACCATTTGTACCTATGTATGGTCATTCACAATATCCTCCTCTAGCTCCAGTATTTGATCCGATGCAAGTTCTTAGAAGCCAACAAGCATATGGAGGAATGGATACCCAATCCTTTGTAAAAACGATGGAATTTAAAAAAGAACAAGAAATATCCAAACAGTATTCATATAAACTAGAAATGTTGAAACTTTCTATGCAAGCAAATATTCCTGGAAAAATGATACCTCAATTATTCTCTAATGACTCTCAATTATTTAAAAAAGAAACTTCTGCATCTGTAGAACCGGCAGATATAAATGAACAGTCAAGCTATTCAAATTCATTGCCACATCCAAATAGTGATGTAGTATTAATTGATCCTCATAAACAAATCAGATTACAACCTGTAAATACAGCATGCATATCTGATTATGTTGAGGAGACAAACCCGGAGACACCATTATCCAATGCAGGTAATTTGATGCCCCCTAGTTTCAAAAGGCAGCATAAAAGAACAAATTCACCATCAAGAATAGGAGAACTTGGGGTTAAAGCATTGGATAAGATGGGTAGTGTCAATGAATCTCAAGAAAATTCTAGGATTAGTAGTATGAACTCAAATCATTATGATGAACCTCCACCAGCTCTATTTAAACCGAAAATGAGGTCATTTACTAATACTAGTCATAGTAGTGTAGTTTCTACTGCTCATAATTCAAGAGTCTCTTCCATAAGACACAATCCAGACCAATCAATAAAAATAAACTTAAATCCAACTGCTCAAGCTCCTTTGCAAAACAACAGAAACAGCAATATAGTTCCTACTGTTGGTTCTTTTAAACCTCAACATAGAAGATTCAATTCTTTACCATCTGTTTTGAAACCATCTCCTTTGCTAAAATCTTCTAAGAAACCGACTAGTATTGGGGATTCTAAAGATGATAATCAAACCACTGAGGCTCTTCTCAAATTATCTCAACAAAAACCAGCTACATTTTTAGGTGTTCCATCAACACATAGTAGAAAGAGAAGTTATGATCTTATGAATTTTAGGAGCAGAGAACAAATTGATTTAAATAGAATTGAAAACCAAGATAGTTCAAATTTGCACTATGTAGTGAATAAAAAATTTAAATTCGGAAATAATGCACAACAACAAAATTCATTTGCAAACATATCTCCTGGTACTGATCATGACCCACTTAGTAATCAAGAATCCAGAACATCAAGTTTGACTCAAGCAAACGGAAATAACAATAATAATAACCAATTGTCAAACAAAAAATTTAATCAACAAGAATTAACAGCTAATACCAATGAAGATAATAATGAAAGTAATATCGACAACAATCATGAAAATATGCAGGATGATGAAGATTTTCAAGACCATGAGACGACTATTGAAGAAGATGAAACAAATGATAATGACAATAGTGACAAAGAAAATAGTAATAAAAAAGTTCAATTTGTTGAAATAAAATCGACTCAATCACAACCTTCACCTAATGTGAAAAAACGTGCAAATACTTTAGAAAGTATATTAAATTAAAAAAATATATATATACATATGTCAAACATTTTTTTTTTTTACTCTAAAATTAATGAAAAGACTCAAGTTCGTTTAACCACTATTCCCCATAAATTCTTTGAATTTCAAATCACCAATGTTCTCAATTTCAGCAATATTCAATGAATCCCATTCAATGTTATTTCCTTGTTCATTCAACTCATCTTGAATAATCATGAAATCAAAATCTTCTCTTTTAAACCCTTTGCTTATGGCTGATACTTTTGTAGCCATATCTCTAAAGATATTATCCAAAATTTCATCCCCTTTAACAACACTATTTTCTAAATCATGGAAATTAGTATCTGAAAATTGTAATAACCAAGTGATCAAATCATCAAACCAAATCTTATTGTAAATATAGTAAACATCATCATATCTAAACAGTTCATGTATTTTCAATAATAACTTGATAATAAATTTGGAGCCAGAAATTAAGGAATAATTTACGTAATCAATCACTTTTAGTGATAACTGTAAGTTTCTGTGTAATGGATAACTTAAAGATTTTTTGACAGCAATGATCAAAGATGTTTTGATTAATTCATCTTGAGAAGAGATGCCAAAATTTGAAGGTTCAGTATTGTCTTCAATCGAAACACTTTGTTCATTAACAACTTCTTTAATGAAAAAATCCTTATTACTAGATTCGTCTTCCATATCAACATCATCAGATTTTGTTTCAGCAGTCGATGGATTCCAATTACAACTCTCTTTTAAAAAGCCTGGTTTTAATATCAAAGCTTGGTCTAAATTACCCAATTGCGGGGCAAGTTTACCAATTAACCAGGATCTTTCACTTGTCTGTTCCCTACCTTTTGGCTTCTTTCCTCCGTTAATATTATTAACAACATTTTCTTCCAAATCAAAATCAAATTCCATCTCTTGGTAAATGTAACCAAACAACACATTGATTATGAAAGCAAAGTTTCTCTTCCATGTTTCATCCAATTTATCAAAATTCAAATTCTTTGGTGATCTTTGTAGTTTAATAAACAATGGTGAAGTGACTGGAATAGCAAATTGATTAAATTGTGACATATCATGCTTGATATTCTTTGGCAATTTCTCTCTCATCTGTTCTTGTTCAAAACTATTGTACAATAAAGTGTCTTTAAATTTAGGCTTATCAAGTTGTTTCAATTTGGCCCATTGTAAAAACTTTTTAATATCCTTAGGGACATATTTAATAATTTTTAATATCCCATTTATCTCTAAATCTTCCTGCATCATTTCTGTTGTTGGCCCGTATTTGTAAGTTATATAATCGTTCATGTAATAATCTGCATCAAACTTCAAATTGTCTTTGTAGTTTCTCAATTTGATCAATTCATTTTCAAAGTCCTTTTGTGATTCTTGTTTGGTAATAGTTTCTTCTGCAACGTCATTTATTTCATTATTGTTATAAATAGAAGGAATGATAGATGTGGCATCATGTTTTAGTGAAAATCCAATTTTTTTCTTATAGTTAGAGTCTATTTCTTTCGGAAGTGTTTGTTTGATTTGCCAATCAAATTTAGCACCAAGTTTTGAAATCATTTCAATATCATTTACATTATCGTCCATCTCTTGAATCAATGGTTTTGCTTTTTCATCACTGTTATTGTTAACAATGTTTAGCATAGATTCATTGTTGTTTGAATTTGTATTTTCATTATCTCTTGATAGTAATGTCAAATGATTATCTAAATCTTGGAAAAAAACACCTTTCTCAAGTTTAAATAGTTTAATAATAACACATTCACTACCATCTTCCTCTGTGACCAATCTGCATTCAAATGGTTGTTCTTGAGTAACTTTGTTAATGAAACCTGTACTACTATCAGTAACTTCTTGAATCATGTTTTCTCTAGCTATATCCTCTTCACTCATAAGCAATTCTTTTTCATTAAATCTTAATCTTAGGTAATATGGTAGAAGAGTAAAATTCATCATGTTTTTATTGACAGTAATATCTAAATTACCAGTATTAAATCTGATATTGTTGATGTATATTTTTATGAAAAGATGAGCATCATCTTGTGTAATCTCAAATTTAGGTGTCAACATTTGTAAAAGAAAGAAAGAAACGAAAAGACTAGATTAATATTATTTTCAATTAATTTCTAAATAAGTGATTGGTTTTTTTTAAATGCAAATATAAGTTTTATATGAAATTTAGTTGTTTATATAATTTATACATTTTTTTAAAATATATTATATAATATATTAAAGTCACTTTAAAAAAAAAAAAAGATATATGGAGAAAAGTTTCTTTTTAACTTCAACAGACTTTCATACACGTGACGTAAATGTTTAAAATTTCGGGTAATAGTGAAATGCCATTAACGCTACCGTAACTTTATGTCACCCGTGGAACATCGGAGAACTTTCAAAGATAAAATGTAGAATGAGAAGTATTCATGCACATAAATTACACATACAGGGAGTTTCTGCAATAAGGAATTAAATAATAAGGATAAAATTATATTTTAAAAATAGAATGTACATATGAACCAAATAGTTCAAGCTTTAATTAAGATAATTAGTGAATTATAATAAATAATAACCAGTGAATATATAACTTTAGATTAGCTACCAAAGGTTAACCTTTAATACAAATAAAACCAGTCACGTGAGTTTCTTAAAAAAATTATTATATTCTTTTTTTTGTAACGGGCATGTATATCCTTTTCTTGCGCAAATAATTGCTTTTTTTAAGGAAATATATATGAAACGAAAAAAAGCGAAAAAAAAAATATATATACATGTATGAATATATCGGATCTTGTGACAACTCGGGGCCGAAAAGTAAAAAAAAAAAAATGAATAAAGAAGCGGAAAAAAAACTCTTAGCAAAAGACAATGGTGACATCATTGTTTCTTCCTCCCCTCTCATATATATTTTTTTTACGAGAGAAAATTAAAAAAATTAGTAAGTGCCTTATTATGAAATCATCACTCTGTTGAGAAAAAAAACCAAAAAAAGTCTAAGAAACGTGGCAATAGCTTCGTGTGTAAGTAAGAATCTTATAAATTTATGAATAAAATGGTGTTAAAAAAAAAGTAAAGGAGTCAGAGAAGTGTGATTCAAAAATTTTAAAACTATGAAATCATCAAAGTGGGTTTTTTTTTAAGTTAATTTTTTTAGTGAAGTAAGCATTTTAATTTTATTTATAAATGAATTTAATTTTTTTATTACTTATAAAACCTTGTGAAAATGATGTAATTGAATTTTAGGTAAAACAATTATAAAGTAATAAAATATTAGAATATATAAAGAAGAAACATATCAACAACCCAGTCAATATTAAATTTTAATAATACTACTATAAAATAATAATACTACTATAAAATAATAATGAACGCTATAACCAAACCAAATACTAGTGAAGATACTCCAATCTCTACAACAACAATAAATAATAATAATCAAGAACATAAAATGTGCACTGCCTCTGTTTGTACTCATACTCCAAAACCATTTGCTTTACATAAATCCTCCTCAGTTGATGATTATTTAGCTAAAAACAAGCAATGGTCTCAATCTATTACAAATGAAACACCAAACTTATTTACTGATTTTAACAGTAAAGGACAACAACCTCACACTCTTTTTATAGGATGTGGTGATTCTAGATATAATGAAAACATTTTCAATGTTAAACCAGGTGAAATCTTTGGTTTACAAACAGTTGGTAACAACTTGAACTTGAAAGATGAAACTATTATGTCAACTTTAGAATTCACCATTTTGGTTCTAGGAATAGAAAAGATAGCCATTGTTGGTCATACTGATTGTGGAGCTGTCAACTCTTGTTGTGATGAAAATGTATATCAAACTTTACCAAAGAACTTGAAAAACTATTTGAAACCTGTTTATGAAAACATTCAAAAGATTAAATTACAACATAAGGATGATATTCCACCTATTGATAAAAAACATTTATCTCTAGAGAATGTCAAACAACAAGCTGAAAAGTTGTTAACTATTGACTTTATCAAAGAAAAATTTGAAAACAAGACTTTAGAAATCTTACCAATGATCTATAATGTAGAAAATGGCTTAGTTGAACATGTTGATCTATAACTAAAATAAGATAAATAAAAATAAAAGAACACTAAAAAAAAAAACCTCGGAATACTAAAAAAAATATAATTAAACATACACAAAAAATAATAATATAAAAAAAAACATTAATTTATCTTAAATAGATAAAATAAAAAAAAATATATATACATACATTTTATACAAAATCTATATTTATCTATTTATATGAAAAAAAAAAAACGCACACACGCACTTTAAAGTTGATCTTTGATAATAACATTTTACCTTTTTTCACTCTTTTAAATAAATAATAATGTATTTACATGTAACATACTTATAGAAGAACTCTTTGCCCTATTATTTAACATCTATAAATATATATAATATATTATATTTTTATCGGTTTAAAAGTTAAATAAATAATTTAGTCCCTTAAAATTATTTAAATTCATTTTATTTTTATTCTATGGTTTCTAAGAGCAATTACCCTTTTGGGAATTATAGTTTAATTAATTAACTGTTTTTCTTTTTTTTCATTGTTTTTGGAAATAATAAAAAAAAAACATCCCATTTTAATAAATAATATTAAAAACGCATAAGAAACAGTACTGTAATATATGTATTTTACTATTATTAAATGAAATAATTACATTTCAGTACAGCCTAAAAAAATATACACACACTTACATATACATACTGAATGTTACATTTAATAACAAAAAAAGGTTAATGTACTTGTATTATGCCCTTTCTGTAAAACCCAAAAAAACAGGGCAGTACAGTTGAATAAGTGGGTAAAAAAAATTTACACTTGCACACATTCAACTTTAACAATCAAATAAAAAATACATGTGGGAATAATATTTGGGTATCATATAAATATACCTATGCGTATGTGCTGTTTAATTTAGATTTATGTTTTTGTTAATGAATGGGAAAGGGGGATAAGTAAAAATGATAAATAGGAATATCATCATATAAATATTCTTTTTTTTTCCTTCTTCTTTCTATTTTTTTTGATCTGTAACATATATACTATAATCTTTTTTTTTTTTTTTAAATTTATATATAAACAGAAAAACTGAGGATTATTATATTTAATAATTTATTTAATTTTTTTTTCTCTCTCTCTTTCTTAAATTTAATATTATCAGTATTATTACTAGTCTCTATTCATTTTTAAATAACCAAGAAATAACTTTTATATATGTTATTTATACATATATAATTGGAATTGCTGCTACTAGTATTTTTTTTAGTTTAATTTCTTTTTCTTCTTCTTCACTTTTACTGTTTTCTTTTTTTTGACATTATTAATGTTTAAGTTATTTTTAAAAAAAACCCTTATAGATTCATTATATTTTTTTAAAATTTTTATTTTGCTAATTTTTTCTTTTTAAATATGTGTGACAATATTATATTAAACCACTTTAACAATATAGTATCTAATTCCAACTTTGATATTAATAAAACCACTGAAACTTATAATCAGTATACTATATTTGAAGTTAACAAGTTTATAAATAATAGCACTGAAAATAAAGAATTAATCACTATTTTATCAAAATACAACATTATATTTGACTCATCTACTAACAATATTCAGTTTACTCCATTTTTTAAATTGATTCAGGAGATTCTATTTTTTAACTATGACTATTATTGCAAAACAAAAAATAATGGTCAAAGAGACAATAAACTTCTTTATACTCTTTCTCAATTTTTTAAACAACCTTTTATAGATGAGCAAACACTTTCCAAAAATATTCAAAAAGCAAATTTGAAAACTTTAAATAATTGTAAAATTTCTAAATTATATGATTTAAACTATAATAATTTGCCTTCTGATTTTGCAAATCCAACTTTCATTCAACATAATGTTTTTAAGATAAGAGGTGGTAAAGTAAAATATCAAGGTACTTGGACAACTTTCAATTTTGCTATTAAACTTTTAAAATTAGTTGGTGGTTTTGATGTTTTAAAAAATTTGTTAAACCCAATTTTTTTCTATATGGAGAAAATTCTCATTGATATTGCTTTTTTTGAAAAACAGAAATTATTTGCTAGTATTTCTTTTGTATTACATGATAATTCTGAAATATGGAAACAATTTACAAATGTTTCTTTTAATCAAATTAAAGTTAGAGAATATAAATCTTTTTCCAGAATTGGTAAAAAAAGAGGAAAATATAATAAAAATAAAGAAAAAAAAAAAAAAAATGCTGGTGATTTACTAAGTTTTCCCAAAGTTGTTTGGGTTAATGAAGAAATTCCTATTGTCAATAATAATGTTAATCTAAAGTTTAAAATTAAGAGAAAAAGAAATGATAGTTTAGAAAATATTATTTTTGAAAATAACAACAATTATTTAATGTATGATTTTGCAAAACCAAAGATTAAATTAGATGTTGTTAGCAAAACTCCATCTTTCACTTCATCAGAGTCAACATTAACACCTCCAGAAAATGTTTTTTTCTTAAAACCCAAAAAAATATCTTTTGCATTGCTGTCTGTTTGCAATGACCGTTATGATTTGTTGGTTAAAAAACAGCCAGAAGCCAAAAAAGCTCCTATAAAACTTGGTAAATTGAAAGCAAACTTTATAAGAAACGAGTCAACAGAAATGACAGTTATTGACAGTAATGATTCCTTCGATAACTCACCTACTTTGGCAGAAGGTTACACACCAATTCAAAATTTAGCAAAAATAAAGTCTTTCAAAAATGTTAATAAGTTAAAAAATACTAACACTAAAATTAAAATTAAACAAATTATTCCATCTCCTGAATTAATTTCATTTACTCCTCAACAAGAATTTTCAACTCCTTTAAAAAAAAAACACATATTATTAAACACATCAGAAGCCACTCTGTTAAACATTTCTCCTTCTAGTAAAATTTCTTATGATATATCTTTGTTAAACAAGATAAATGAACCAACAATCTTTGACAGTATGCAATATTCAATCTCTCCTACTACAACAGGAAATAATTATGGCTATTGTATCAGAACTAATAGAAAAAGTAAAACTGACAGTGAAGTTAAATTCAATGTCAATATGAATGGGTTAATGCATAACTATTCTTTTTGTGAAGAGTACTACAATAACACCTTTTGTGAGTTTAATTCTAATGATCAAACTGGCTTTGATGAAAAAAAATCCGTAAGTTATTATTAGCAAAAAAAAAAAAAAAAAGAACAAATAAGAAATGTTTTTTTTTCTCATTTTTCAATTGATTAAACATATATTTACTATATATTATATCCGCAAAGAAAAGAATTTAAAGTCATCACGTTACGTATTCAGATTTATTATTATTTTTTTTTGTTTTATGTTTATTTTGTTGGAAAAAAATAAAATAAAACGAAAAAGCTATATATATATATTTTACATTTGGGGGTGTTTTTAAACCCAAAAAAAAAAAAATTGTGTACTTTTTTTTTTTAAATACAGCTTTATAAAAACCAAAACAACTAGTCATGGATTTTATATCTGATTATAGCACTTATGAGGTTCCTGATACCTCTTTTCGAAGTTCTAATGAAACAGAACAGATGAACAAAAAGAATAGTTTGAATATAGATTTTTTGAATACTTATAAAAATATCACAATTAGTAAGATCCTTGGTTCAAATGGTGACTCTTCTTCTTTAGAAAATAAAAATAATAATGTTATCAGTACTAAGAATTTAAATGAAAATGCTATTGATTTAAAAATTGATGCTTTGATTAATAGAAATTTAACAAATTTAAAAATGAAAAATTTAAAATCTTCATTCATTAAAGAAAATGAAAAAAAAATTTATACTGAAAGAGAAATAGTACCATTTACTAATCAGAACAGAAAGGGAGAACATCTTGATGAAACATCAATTGTTAAAGCTGAAATAAACAATTTTGCCCATATTATAAACAACTCTGATTCTTTATTTCATTTTCAAAAAGGTATAAACACCATTGATGATTTATTGAAGGAAACTGAAAATTATAAAGAGACAGATGTCCATTTCATATTCAATGATAAATCCATTTTGTTAGACAAATCTATGTATGGTAAGATATCCAGGGATTTTTTACAATTAGAAAACAACAGATTGCAATTGAAAAAACTTGAAAATTTTTTGAAATCATATTCTACCATTGATGACATAATGAAAAATTCTAAAGACAAAATGGCACTTTTCAAAGAATTAAATGAAGGCATTTCAAATTACAAAACCAGCTTATTAAGCGAGTCTGAATTGCAGATTTTCAATACTCATATCAAGGAAATTCAAAATGATAAACTTCAATTAAAAGTATTGAAAAACTTGCAAAAACTTTTTTCTTTATCTCCTCTAGAAGACCATATTCTGCATAATAAAACCGAAGTTGATGAAGAAACCCTTCAAATTATAGACAAACTTCAAAAAATAAAACAAAGATGTATTTATATGGGTAAGTGTGAAAATTTGCTTCAGAAGATAGAGTCAGAACTACAATACGGTCTTAGAAAAATATACAACCATTTAATAAGTTCATTGAATGAAACTTGTTTGAATGAGATGATTATTCAAAACAGAAATCATAAAACCATAGAGGAGTTCCAGCTTCAAATATACTACTTATTGGAAAACGATTTGGAATTATATCAAAACTTTATTAACAAATTTGTTGATATTGAGTATAAAAAGATTACAACCAGTTTTTTGAATCAATTTGACTTAACAGCTAAGGATAATAGTAATCCTATATACTTAAACATTGATGAGCCTACTAGATATTTAGGTGATGTGCTGGCATATGTTCACTCTTTAATCTTGAATGAATATGAGTTTATAGAGAGTTTGTTTATAAGTGACAAGATGGGGAGCATGGGTAAGTTATTTGACAATTTGGATGTCAAGTTGCTAGATGATATTTTCAACAAATTTAATAATTTGGTAAAAATTAGATTGGAGCAAGTTATAAAATTTGAAGATGACTCTTCCGTTTTGATTCAATGTGTTCAAGTATTATCTTTCTATAAGATGATGTTTTTAAAGTCTAAATTATCTGAGGATAACTTGATAATTAAATTATTAAGTAATTTGTTGAGATTTTGTGATGATGTTGTCATTTATTCCACTGAAGGTTATTTAAATAATAAATTAAATTATAAAAATTACAAAGATTTATCCAATCCAGATTTACAACCTCCTCAATGGCTATATCAATATTTACACAAATTATCAGCCATTCTTTCTAATTTTGATGATTTTAAAACTCTTGATAATTTTGATATTACCTTTTTTAAAAAATTTGATAAAATTTTGATTGAAAATCCATTATTAATACAATTAAATGAACAGATAAGTTTGACATATCCATCAAAGTTGGTAAACAAGGATTTAAATATCAAAATTGTTAGCTTAATTCTAAAATGTAATTGCTTAGAGCTTATAAACTCTAGATTGCTGTTACCTTTTAATCATACTTTCTTTAATGATGAAAAAAATGAAAGAACTGTATTTGAAAAATTGAGTAATGATTTTGATGCCTCTATCAATTCTCTTAAAGAGATAACTTTGAGGATTTTGCTCAAAAACCTAGAAGTGTATGATTTCTACAATTTATTAAACATGATTTTCCCAATCAGTGAAGTTAAGAGTGAATTAGATTATGAAATGTATTATTCTATTAGTGATAATCCTATAATTTCATTAGAT
This sequence comes from Hanseniaspora sp. CRUB 1602, assembly GCA_030573575.1. Taxonomy (NCBI): domain Eukaryota; kingdom Fungi; phylum Ascomycota; class Saccharomycetes; order Saccharomycodales; family Saccharomycodaceae; genus Hanseniaspora; species Hanseniaspora sp. CRUB 1602. The sequence goes on along the minus strand of JAJMDL010000004.1, from coordinate 263,929 downwards.
TCTATTGAAAATGCCGTAAAAATTAATTTTGAAGAACAGTTACCTTTATTAATGACCAATTTAGATTCACAATTAGTTTTGAACTTAATATCTTCTCCATTAATAACTAATGAAATTTTAAATGATTCATTCAAAAAGTTTTTCAAGTTTTATAAAACTTTCCACAACATATTGAAATTAATTTTCCCTAATGATTTAGAAAGATTAAATGATATTTTCAAATATACAGATGATGAAGTTTATACAATTTTAGGTTTAGAAAATTACATGGATGAAGATATTTATATCGAAAAAGAAGATGATTAAATCGTTATATATATATATATATATATAAATACGAATTTTTAAAAAAAAAAAATTAAATATGTAACTTGTTATGCTTAGGTAACTTTCCTCTACCATATCCATCTGTTTCATAATAATCCATAGGATAAGTTTCTTTGGTATCATTTTTTGTCAAACTTTTTTCTAATCCAAATAATACATTACATTCATAAGGAGTCAATAATGGTTTATTGAAAGCATAACCCCAATCGATCGAAAGTCTTGGACATGCAACTTGAACAAAACAATCAATCTCTTCAAATTCTGCCAATTTTAACGGAAAAATTTCACTAAGAATAATCTTGTAAACTTTATGACCATTTGACTTTATGAGAGCTTCCAAATTTTCAAGAGTCTTAACATTACCCTGTCTTCCCAAAGCACCAAGAACTAAACCAAAAGTTTTGGCCGTTTTAGCTTTTTCTATAGCATCTGTTCTGATATCTACAAGTTGTTTTTGGTCATACTCTTCAATTGTGAATTGTCTATTATATGGGTCATATTTATAAGCAACCAAGTCTGGGTTATGGATCATCATAGATTCTAAATGGAATCTACCATCACCAATGTACAAGATGTAATCGACTTTATCATTTGGATCTAAATCTGGCTGCAGCTTTTTGGAAGTACAACCTAGAATTTCACCTTTACTTAAAGGTTTAATCTGTGGTGTTATAATATGAATATCATTTTCTAGTAATTTTTCTTTAATGGAATGAAGTGCAGGATTGAATTGAATAGTAGATACAGTAGCTAATCTAACTCCTTTTCCAAAATTTTTGATTAAAGTTTTGACTAAATGAACTTCATCAATCTGTATTGTAACAAAGACATATAAAACTTTAATAGTGGTGACGTCAATTGGGACTAAACAAGAATGTGCATAATGAATTATAATATCACAATCTAAAGATCTAGCAGTGAAATCATCAATACAGCAAGCTCCATATGATACATCCCCCATAACAACAGTTTCTAAACCTTCATAATCTACAAATTGCTGTAAAATATCAGAAATAATTAGAGAATATATCAATAATCCTTCGGGAAATTGTAAAGCTGCTCTTTTAACTTTATGTTTGTTTAAATTATAAATAGTCTTGTGGATTTCAAAATTATAATTTGAAGGGAGTAATTTTATAGCTTCATTTAATTCTTCATTCTCTAATATTTCTTTTGGTATTTGGTTTAATAAATGACCTGCAGGTCTTCTTACTCTAGCTCTTGGTTGTTTGACTAAAGAAGTTGTTGTAATTTCTTCACCTTCTAGAGATCCTTTCGTGACAATTGGTTTTTTATCAGAGTTTGAGGTACTAGTTGCCTTGATACCAGCAAATCTACTACGTCTAATAGTATTTTCAGTAGACATATTATTATTGTTTTTTTTTTAAAGGATTAAAGTTTGGTTTTTAGATTGCTTTGATTATTCTAACTGAAGATATATCTCATCGAATTATATATTTTTCAAATTATCTAAATTTAAAAAAAAAAAAAAACAGAAATAAAAAAAAAAAAAGAAATTTTACAGTTTTAAAAATATCACGTGAATTAATTTTATTACAAGCGATTATGTCAGTGCTTTTTAATTTATTATTACTATTATTATTATTGTTACTTGGTTGAGTTATATATATATATATATATTAAAAACTTAATTATAAAAAGATTAATCTGATTTTTCATGCTCAGAAACAGTACCACTGATATCTGTTATTGAAGAATCTTTTGCAAGTGTAATTTCACTAGCATTGTCATCACTGAAAATACTAACATTAGTTTTTTTCTTATTGCGATTGTGTTTTGTAGCTTCTACTAAAGAGAATTCCTCATCACCTGGAATTTTTTCTACATCAATATTATTAATATCTTTTGCAGCCTCCTTTTCGTCTTCTTCTTTTTCACTGATATCAAGATCATCTTCATCGTCATCATCATCTTCTTCTTCATCAGATCTACTATCTACTATATCCTTTTCAGTTTCTTGCTTTCTTATTGTTTTTATTTTCTTATTCAAAACTCTAAATACTAACTTTAAAATCATTACAAACCAAATAATTTGTAATGATTGTAGACATAATAACAGCGAAACCAAACTTGTTACTAATGTCCAGTGCTTTTGGGTATACCCTACAATCTCGCCATATTTTTCAAGTTCAATGCTCATAGCAGATATTAACTTGAAATAACAGTTATAAACAATGAGATTGTAAAAAATATGTCTACCCAAAACCCATGAAATTACAAATCCCAATAAAAAAGCAATATCACAACAGTTACTAATAACACTTTTTATGAATGATGCCATTTTTTCACTATAATTCATTTTTTTGAAAGGGAGAAGTGTTAGATAATTTAATATTTTTGAAAGGGATAAAAACATATCAGTAGTATCAGTTGTTATCATAACCATATGTCCCACATATTTCAAATTTTCAACACCCATACATACATTTTTTTCATTATTTCCTCCAAACAATAAATTACCAACATTATTAAAAGAACAAATGTATGAACCAATAGTTAAAACTAGTGTTACTGCATGATGGATAATCATTTGGTAGTAGTCCTTTCTTTTCGTTTCTAAATTTAACAAAATGTATATTAATTGATATAGATAAGCAGAAATTTGAACTAAATAAAATAGATTTAATGTTAGCATATAATATTGTGGGTAAATTTTTTTAGTTTCCAATACTTCAGAAGCAATATTGGAGTTTGAAACAGAGTGAGGAACAAAAATTTTCTTTAATTGGATCCAAATTGATTTTAAACTGCAATCATCTGCATTTTGAATAAAAGTGTTGTAAAAAATAAAGTAACCAAAGAAAACCATAGCTGTGAAATAAGCAAAATAGTAAATTTGTTCCACCAATGATTTTAATTTACTAAATTTAACAAGCTTCAAGTTGGTTTTTTTGTTTAAAAATCTATAACCAGATAATAAACAAGTGTTAATGACTACAGCTCTGATAATTAAATGAAACAATGTAAGTGCTAAAACTATAACAACATCAACCATCCAAATAAGTTCTGGATTAATATTTTTAAAATTAATGTTTTTATAACTGAAACTAGAGAAATTTTCAACTTGGAAAACACCAACAAAAGCAAAAAGCAAAAATAAAGTAAAAGAAGACCATTTAAAAATCTTAGAATTTAAATCATAATAAGTTTTTAAGTCTTTAAAATAACTATCATTATAAAATCTGTTATTATGAGAAAAAGCGTTTCCTAAAATCATATTTCTAAAAAGAAAAAGAAAAGAAATAGAAAAACAATTAAGTAAGTGATTGGTTGTACATTTCGAATTTTTTAAACTTAATAAAGAAAGAAAAGCAATATTAAATTTTTTTAAAAGAAAAAAATTAATTCAAGATTGTTGCTAGATATGGAACAAACATTTGCTTAAATATACAACTTTTTTAATTAAAAAAAACATACAACAGAAGAAAATAATAAAATATGTAAAAAAAACCCACAGATTATAGAAACTTCAGAAGCAATAATAAGGTGATGTTTTTTTTTATTTATAAAAAACTTGTTTATTTATTTCACTGATTTTAAACCATATGAAAGAAACTTTAATACATCAAAAATTTAACTCAAGAAACAAAAAATAACAAAAAATATTATATAATTAAAGACCCTCTAACTGTAACTAAAAAAAATATATCGTTCCCTAAAATATTCACCTCATCTCAACTGCCTGAAAAAAAAAAAAGAGCTATCGTTTTTAAAACAAATTCAAAACAATCTCGTTTAAATCTTTATTTTTTCACCTAGTTTTTTTTTTAAAAAAATCAATAAAAAGCCACATAAAAACATATAAAAATGGATTAAAAAAGGATCGTTTAAAGATTTATAATTGCGTTTATAAAACACAATGAATTTTTAAAAAAAGTAAAAAAAAAAAAAGGACAGAAGGATGGATAGATGATGGATATGTTTTCACTATTATTAGCATTAATTTGTTTCTTTTTTTAAAAAACAAAAATAGTTCTTTGTCCTTTAGCACATTTTCTAAACTACTGTGCCAGACTTGTGATAATATAGCTGATACAACAAAAATCTAATCCATTCTTCGTTATATTTATTTTTTTGTAGTTTTTCATTGAATTTTTGATCTTGTTTATTACTTCCTGTCCAGAATTGATATAATACCATCAACTCTTTCATACAACCTTCAATTTGTTCAATATTTATCAAAGAAAATGCAATATATTCATTCATTTTTTTTGTTTTACAACTCATTAATCTCATATCTTCTATAGCTTGCTTCATATCTTCTTCTTCTTTTTCCAAATCTAAATGATTTTTTTCTAGTGCAATTGGTGTGTTTGCTGTTAAATGGGTATTTACGCCATTGGTATTACTATTTGTATGAATAGCATTATTAGTCATTCCAAAGTTTAAATTCAGCATCATATCATCATCAATAAGCATCAAATCATTATCCTCAATTGTGTTGCCACTAGTTGTATTGTTTAATGAAATACCATTGTTATTTAATAAACTTCCTCCACTACCAGGGTTACTTACAGAATTAGTACTTCCTCCAGATAAAAAGTTCATACCGGGATAAGCACTATTTAAATTCGCATTACTACCGTTTGTGTTGTTTAATTTACTAACACTATTGTTTGTTGCTTTTTGAAGCATATCTTTTTTTCTAGTTTCTTTTTCTTTGAATTTATCAAACTTTTTTTGCATTTTCGTAAATTTCAATACTAATGCCAATAACAAACTTGATATAGCTATTATATGTGGGTGATATAACAGATGAGAATCTGTAACGTATGAGTCATTTATTATTGCCCACGAATCTTGTAGAAATTCATAATTTAATAAATAATCATCTAGATTTTGATCATCCTCTATAGTCTCTTTTACAAATATAGTATAATTTTCTAAAATCTTTTTGAGGGGATCATATGGATGATAAACAATCATATATGAGCTCAATTCTTCTATGAGGTAAAACTCAAATTCAGTGATTTTGGTAAAATCTGAGTGAATAAATTCTGGCCAAAATGATTTGGCTATCAAATTCAATGATTTTATATGTATTGGACATTCTTCAACTTTACTAGCTAAGTAAAGACACGTAGTTATTAAGTAATAAACATTACATTCTTTGATACTGCATTTCAATAAAAATCTTTGCAAATATACCATAGCAGTTGATATAATAACTTGTTTTAGTTGAAATTTTTTGCCAAGTTTCATCAGCTGCAAATATAAATATATCCTTAGATTATAATCTCTGTCATAATGCAGTTCTTTAGCATAAATAGAAATCTGTTTATTTTGCGTTACTCCATTGTTTTCATCTTTTATTTGTAGAGGAATTGTTAACCAATTGTTGCCATATTTTGTATATTCTTGTTTGAACAGTTCTAATCTTATAACATTCAATTCACTCTTTGTATATATATAATCTTTCAAATGACTAGATGTCCAATAATTAGCTGACATTAGGAAGTTTAATTTTTTCTTGTATAGTGAAAAAATTTAATGGTGTTTGTTTGTTCTCTTCTTTCTTTTTTTTTAAAAAAATAAAAAAATAAAAAATTAAAAAATTAAAAAAAAAGAGATTATTTTATATATTCCTTTTTTGTGTGGATATGATTTGTTTAGTAAAAAAAAAAAAGAATCATTAATGAAATTTTTTTATGCAAATAATTAAAACCGATGAGAAAAATTTAAGCGTTAAAGCTTATTTCAAGCTTTTAGTTTGTTTTATTGAAAAAGGTTATATTTCGTAGATATAAAATTATATATATATATTCTTAAAGCAAGACTATACAATATAAAACCAAATCAGAATAGAGATTTTTTTATTTAAAAAAGACACAATAGTTTAAATTATACAGAATATACATATAGTAATTAATAATAAATGCCTTTATCTTATTTTCATCTTATATACAAGATAACAGATTTTATTATAAGCCAAAACCCTAGTGATTTCATACTCCCGTCTTTTTTATTTCTAATATTAGCATGCTTAATAAAATATTATATTAATTCAAACACCAACTATCAATACGAGTATAAACAATATTATAGTAAGACTACTAAACGGTTAAAACATAAAGAAATTGTAATTTTAAAAAGTACCCCTTTTTTTAATAAAATAATAGTTTTCAAAGCTCAAATAATACCAAATATTGGAATAGTAGTATCAAATGAAAATATAAAGAAACAAACAATATACTATAACTATTTAAAAGGTATAAACATAATTGAATATATATCAAATGGTGTTAAAATGAACTATAAAATTGTATCTATTGAACACAATGATAACCTACCTAGTGACAATAGGAATATTTTAGAAACAACAATAATAGATAATAGCAAAATTAAAATCTCATTGAAAATAGTAAAAGATATATACAATTTGTTGCAAGAATCATAAATATATTTTTAAAAAAAATGCTAACATATCACGTGTTATTTTAAAAAAGATTTTTTTTCTTTTTTTTTGTGTTTGTGTGTATATTTTTTCTGTTTTTGGAAGAATTACCCTTTTTGGGAGTTAGGTATTAAATCTTTGGCAATAACAAGTTTATAAAGAGAAAAAAAATTTTCTTTTATCAACAGAAAGTATTTAAAGGAATGATTGGAGGAAAATTATTTCATCCAAAAAAAAAAAAAAAAGTTCATTACACTCAAACATTTCCATTAGGAAAAAAAAACACTTTACATTATATAAAACCAAACAGTTTTTGTGGAGAGAATTGTCGATCGAAGCTTGCAAATAAGATATATAATCTTTTAATCGCTTTGGGTAGAAAGTCTCCGATCCTGTAAATCTTTTATGGAAAACATAACAGAGATTTAAACAATTATATGATATTGCCATTATTCAATTATTTAAACTCTATTAGGTAATAACTTTTTTATTAAAGTTATTATCTTCTTTCCCTCTGTTGAAATTGTATAGTACTTTTGGGGAGATGCAGTTTCTTCAATAGGTGGGTGTATATTGTTAAATTCACTTTGATAAAGACTTTTTCATATAAAAAGTTAAACCATAGTTATGACAATTGATGTAGAATGACCGTGAGGTTTTCTATGTTTAACTCAATGGAGCTTACTATTTTTCCACGAAGACTGTTTTCAAATATTTTTTTATTTTTAGCCACAGTCTGTTTGGTGTGTTTTTTTTTCATGACCAAAATGTGTAGTCAAATATACCAGATTGAATACTTTTTTTAAAAAAAAAAATAATATTTTTATTATTAATTTTTTTAATTTCATAAATATGATGAAATATTTACGCAAACATAGAGTCAAGCTCAGAGCACCGCTCAAAAAGACGTGCGGGGACGAGAATTTGCTATAAATGATCTGATTTTATAAATTAAAAATGAAAAAAAAAATACTAATGATAAATAATGATTTATTTCTTGATTATGTTGTAATCCAATTCTTGTAGAACTTTTGTTAATTTTTTTTTTCTTCTCTTTTCCTCTTTTTTTTAAAATTTAAATGTATGAAAATTATTTTACTAAAAAAAATTTTTTTTAATTTTGCAATTCAAAGAAGTATAAAACAAGGTAAAATAAAATGTTGACCCAATTCCAAAAAGCCCAATTGTCAACCCAAACACCATCATGTACTGTTCCAGAAGTGTCTAAGTCTGTGACATTAAATTTGTTTAGGACTAATTTGATAACATTAGGTATACATTCATCTCCCCAAATACATAATTTGTCCTCTATAAAGTTACCATCACCGTTATCCTTGCAATATTGTAATGTCAAATGGGTATACATTGCTATTAATATGCATGGCGAATAAACATATATCAATTCTGTAATACTGCCTTGATCATCAGACTCTTTATTGTCTTGATTATCAACTGATTCCTCTGTTTCTTTAAAGTTTGGAGAATCCAATTCATTAACCGCTTCACTAGAGTTTGCTGCAAATGATTGTAAACTTTGAAGTGATGGTGTTCTTGACAAATTATCTTTAACTAATTCATCAATTTCTTTATCTAGTTTTGGATTATGATCCTTTAGACTTAAAAGAACAGTCTGACTTGATATATGGTTTGGTGTTGTAACATTTCCTATCATATCTTTTGACGTATTTGTGAATTTATTACTACTCAAAGTTGGAATGATTCTAGTAGCTGAGTAATAAACTAGTAACCTGAATGTCAAGTTTGTAGCTACACTTGGAGTGAAACTTTGTTTAATCAAATTAGAAGAAATCTTATAAACTGATATAATAGATTTTGGTAAAATATTCATAATAAAAACAGCAGCCAAATCTACAAAGTTTCTTTTATCTTGAGATTTGTGATAAAACATAACTTTTGATAAAGTATAGTTTATAAATCTTCCCAACAGGTTGTTATCGTTAGGTGTATAGTGATGAGAAGATGAAAAAAAGTTTTTGATATTGTAATTCAAATTATTATTTTGAAGAACAACCATTTGTTGCTGCCAAGTTTCATTTAATTTTTCCATTATATCCCACATTGCAGAATCACTTAAAACAGGGTTGATTTGATAAATGCATCTTACCAAGTAAGCAAATAATAAACTACTTTCCAAAATACTACCACGTTTTGAAACTATACCATAAATTCCAATGATGACTGCCAATGCAAAAAAAATACCTATTAAAGTAGCTTCAATGGCATTTAATGTAAAGTTGGGTAAAATATAAATCTTGTAAAGGTAATAAATGGAAAGAGTAATCAAAAAGGATGACGCAATTAAACCTAGAATATTGTAGATGGATGATTTTTCTTCATCTTTCTGGATATAAACAGCTTCTCCCTTTTCGTTATTATAGTAGTTAAAGTCTTGAACAGATGCTATTGATCTCAAATCATCATCTTCATCTTCTGAAGAGTCTTCTTCTTCATTCAAATCAATACTGAAAGATGTTTTCATAATATCTGCTTGTAAAGTATCAGCTTTCAATGCAGGACTGTCATTTGTAGAATCACTATCAGTGGTATTATTACTAGTACTGCTTTTATTATTGCTATTATCAATATTTTTATATTTATGTTGGCTATTTCCATTAGATCTTAAAACATTTGAGCTCAAAGGAGCAGTTTTTGTAGTTACAGCATTATAAGGTTGTTTTAGAATCTTGTAGAATTGACCTACAGTTTGGATGAATAGTATTACAAATATACCTTCTAATAAAGTAAAATAAGGTGTTGAGTGAAGAATCAACCATCTCCAAATATCAATAACATGAACATAAACAGGCCAAATGTCATTTAAAATAATGTTATGAAGAAAGACTAAAGTCTTTGAGAGTAGCATTATATTTAATTCGCCATCACTGCTTTCTGCATCATTACTCAATTCACCTCTTATTCCATTATCTTTATCAAATAATGACAAACATATCATCAACAACGGAGGTATGTAAAATAGCTGTAGATAATACATTAATCTAAGCCAATTGTTATAAAATTTTGGAGACTTTTTATTAAAAAATACAAATTTGAAAGTTGCTAATGAGAAATAAATTAAAAATATAGTTATAGTGAAGCATAATCCACAATCTATACCACCAATTTGAAAAGATATAGGAATGGAAATTATAATATTTAGTAAGTAAATTGTAGTGAAAAGTACCCTTACAATTTGATGAAGTTTTCTTTTTTTTTTAATATCTTTTCTTGAACTCATATTTATAAGATTATCTTCTAACTGTTTATTAATATTTTCATCAAAACTTTCAGAGATAATTGGAGGTGGATCAGGTATGAGTTTTTTTATATCAGTATTATATTTATTTATATTTTTAGAGTTTTCCATTATTAAATTGTTTTCCTATATGTTTTTTTTTCTACTCTTTAAAAAAAATAATAATAATTTATGTATTAATTAAAGTAAAAGTTGTTGTGTTTTTTCAAAAAAAAGAGAAAATGGATTTAATAAAATAAGTTTTTTTTTGGTTATAAATTATTCGATTGTATAAAAAAAGGTTTAATTGTTTTATTTATATTATAAACATTTGGGTTAATCTCAGTTTATAATAAAAATTAATTCTTTGGTATTCTTTTTATTTAATGTTTTTTTCTTTTTAAAGGATTATATATTAATGGTTGTTTTTAAAAGAAACAGAAAAGAAAAAAAAAACTTATATAAAAATGCCCCGTAACATCAAAGTTTGTCGAAAATTTTTTGGTGAAGGAATGGAAATTTTTGTATTTTCGCGAAAAAAAAAAATTTTTTTTTTTTTCTTCATTCAATGTTTGAGAGAGATGACCTAACAAAAAATATTTTATGTTAAAAGTGGGAAACGCGTAATACTTTTTATTTGATTAAATAGATAATTTTGAAATAGAAATTATATATATTTCTTTGTTAAAACTATTTTCAAAATTTTGCTTAAAATTAAAATAGCAAATATTATAGATATGTATATACATTATTTCTTATTATAAAATCAAGTTTATGGAACCTTATAAAAAATTAATGATAAGAACTTGAAAAAACATAATATAAAACTCCGGTTAATATTTTTCAAAAAAAAAAAATTGGGTCATGTGACTATATGCTTTTTAAATCCGAGAAATTGCTTTTTTTTCTTTTTCTTCATTTTTATATTAAACAAACTTGAATTATTATTTTTTTTTTTTTTAAAATTATAGTTTACAAATTTTCTATCTCATCACATAAAAGTTACTAAGAAAAACAATACTTACTTTAAAAACCAACTACAACCATTACTAACTTTAAATACAAATTTTTATTAAAAATGTCTAATAATAGCAATTTCAAGCATGGTAGAAAAGAGTTGAGACATGGAATTAAAAAGATTGGTGAAAGAAGAAAAAGATTTGATGAAACCAATAATAAACAGCAAAAGAAACCAAAATACAATCAAGTAAATTTAGTTTCTGAGCCTGAAGAAGATGGTGAGGATGAAGATGAAGATGATTTTGGCAATGAGGATTACAAGACCAAAGAAAAAATTTATAGTTCTTTATTAAAATTAATTAAAAATGATGAAGAAGATATTAATCAAGATTTGGATGAAGATTCTGATTTGGAAGATTTACAAGATGATGAGTTAGAATTGCAAAATAAAAGCAAAAAAACCTCTTCTGAAATTAAGAACGGTGAGTCTAGTGAAGATGATGAACAGAAAGAAGATGACATAGCAAACAATATTGACTCTGATGATGATGAAAGCAATAAAGTTCATGACTATTATAGAATTCAATTTGACAACTATAATGAACAAGAAATTATCAAACTTAATGAACAAAAAGGTAAATCTAAATTTAATATGATAAAATATTCTTTGTTAAATGATGATGGTGACTCAACTGAAGACACAGGTATCAGTAATAACATGGTTTATATGAAGCCTAAACTAAACTTTGATGACAAAAAGTTAGATGTTCCAGAATTATATCACAATTTATCTTCTTACCAATACAAGCAAAAATTGAAATTACAAAATCCTGAAATGTTTCAAACTGACTACAATTTTACTAATTTACAAAAAAATATTATAGACCCGATTAATCAATATAAAGATGTTTTGTATACATATCAAGACCATAAACATGAAAAGGAATATAGAGACATTTATACAATGCATATTTTAAATCATCTATTTAAAACAAGAGATAAAATTTTAAAAAACAATTATAAATTGAGTCAAAAGAATGAGGGAGCTAAAAATAAAGATGAAAATGAAGCTGAGATTGAGGAAAATGATGATTCTTTCAAGGATCAAGGTTATAACAGAACTAAATGTATGATTGTGTTACCTACAAGACAAGTTTGTTATGATGTTTTGACTAATTTGATTGAAAAAAGTGGTATTGATCAAGTTGACAAGATTAACAAGTTTAAAGATCAATTTAATATAGATGATGATGACTATTCATTAGATAAATTATCTACCAAAGATGATGATTTTAAGCATTTATTCAAGGGTAATACAAATGATTTTTTTATTGTTGGTGTTAAAGTCACTAGAAAAACATTGAGATTATACTCTGCTTTAGATAGTAGTGATTTAGTTTTGTGTTCCCCATTAGGTCTAAAACTATTATTAGAAAGTTATTCTAAACCAAAGAACGATCCAAGTAGAGATGCTGAGGAAGATGGAGATGCTAAAAAATTAAATGAGCAATTAGGTATCAAAGGGAAACAAAATAAAAATGCTAAATTCCAAAAGGGAACTAGAGGTAAAAAGAATACTGATGATTTCTTAAGTAGTTTAGAAATTGTTGTTTTAGACCAATTCCAAACATTTGAATATCAAAATTCGACCAATGTTTTAAACATTATGAAGACTAATTTAAACAATTTACCACAAGAACAAACTTCAGATATGGATTTTGGTAGAATTAAGTACTATTATTTAGATAATTTCCAGTATCTATTCAGACAAACTTTGATCTTTACCAAAAATTTAACAGTTAACAGTAATTTAGTCTTCAATAACTACTGTTTTAACAGAAATGGTAAATTTAAAAACTTAATAAGACTTAATGATTTGAAATATACTGTATTAAATTATTTGAAATTATACAATAACATGCTGAACTTAAAATTCCAAAGATTTGAAACGTCTAAGGATCCACAACAAATGATTATTAGCGAACCTGATTTTAGATTCAAATTTTTTATAAGTTCTATTTTACCAAATTTGATAAAAAATGAATCTAGTGGTGTTTTAATTTATATTCCAGATTACACAGACTTTTTAAGATTGAAGAATTATATTGGTAAAAACACATCACTGTTAGTTGATGATTTAAATGAATATTCATCTGTTCCAAAAATCACAAAGACAAGAAATTTTTTCAAACTTACATCTGAAAAATCTCCAACTGTTAGAGGTTCTAAAAAGATAAATGTTTTGTTATACACTGAAAGATTGCATTATTATAGAAAATATGATATTAAAGGAATAAAACAATTAATTTTTTACAAGCCTCCTACTGATTATAAATATTTCCAAGATTTTATGAAGATGATGATAAAGTATAATTTGAATGTCAATAAGCAAATAAATGATGGAGCTAACTCTGATGATAGTGATAATGACGATGATGTTTTAATGGAAGATTTGATAGTTAGATGTATTTACAGTAAGTTGGATAATCTTTACATGAACAGAATTGTAGGAAATAAAAATTTGGGTATCTTGATGTCTGGAAGCAATGATGTCTATGAATTCAAATAAAAAATGAACATATATATTTTTATATAAAATAAAATAAAAACTTTAACTGATTAATTGTGATACACCCATGAATAGTAGTAGTGCACTTATATAGAAACTTGCTCTTTCCCCTATTCTAGCAAATTTCCAAAAGAGACTCATTAAACTACTTTTATTAGTCTTATTAGTTATTGGATTATATTTTTCTAGTATAGATGGCCATTGTAGATGAACATATGTGCATGAGCATATAAGAAGTAGAATTAATTTTAAAAGAGAGAATAAACTAAAAATAGCACTCATTATTGATGTTTATATGCTGATTGTTAAATATTAGTGTCTTAAAAAACAATGATAAAAAGTTTATATTATGTTTTCTTGGTTGTTTAAAATGCATATTTGTTTATATCTTTTCAAAATGAAGAAAACTTTAATAAGTCTTCATTATCATTTTTTTTTTGTTTTGGTTTCATGTTTTTTTTAATAGAAATGATTTCGGACATAATTCTATTCTAGTAACGATTTCTTTTTTTTTTTTTTTTTGTACAAAAAAAAAATTTTTCAAAGAAAAAATAAAATTTTTATTCCAGCTCAACTTTTATTGTTAAATTTTATATTTCTTTAAAAGAAAATTAAGTTTTATCTCCCCAAAGCCAAGTCTATATCCATTATAAATAACAATGTCCAAGAAATTTAAGACTACTAGAGATTTAATCCGTATAGCTAATGAAAGAATTCAAGCTAGAGTCTATGAGGTTAAGCCAGTATGGTATGATTCTATAATGAAGTACCCACCATTATACCAAAAAAACAAAACACATGAATTAAACAAGAAAAACACTTTTTTACAAAGTGATGAAGTTACTGGAAAGAAAACTGTTAGTAGTTATATTGATCCACAAGGTGAATTACAATTTGATAAGCTAGCCAAATACGAACTACCAAAATTAGTAAACGGTGATTTCCTTAAAGATTTTGAAGGTTTCAGAACTAGAACTCCTTCTCTTTTTACAAACTCTAATAAAACTCCAGGAAATAAAAATTTATTGAAAAAACAAACACAAATGTACACAAAGAATAAGATTTTTTCTGAAAATCAATCTGCAGGTTTACAATTTTTGGAAGATAAAATTAAAATGAAGTTTTATGATCAACATCCATGGGAACTTACTAATCCTAAAATTTTGATTGAACAGCAAAACAATATATTAAACTTGAATTTAGAATGGTCAAAAATTAACCCAACTGGTAAACAACTGGATGGTGACTCTGTTGCACAAAGAACTATTTACATAATGAATAATGAAAGTATGAACTTATTTGATGCTTATAATAAAGCTTTACTAGAGTTCTATGAAAGAAGAATAGAAGAAGAATTTGAAATGAGTGTTGCCATAGAAGAAAGTGAAATGTTTGGTATGTTGTATAATGATTACAATAACGGTGTTGTTGATACCCAATACTTGAAGGAACAAAAAGATTTGATGAAATGGAAAGAAGAAGCTTTCGCCAATGTTTTAACAGAAAACTAGACTTTTTTTTTAAAAGAAGGAAAAAAAATTAATTTTTTTATTATATAACTTGACATACATGTAAATAAATCACATATAACTATTAGTAAAAGCAAAATAGATGTATTTTTTTTTTTTAATTTTTATAAAATTATATATTTTTAAAAAAAAAAACTTTTTTAGTATATATGACATATATTCACATAAACTTGGGCACGTGTTTTTTAATTATTATTGGTGTAGCTTTTTTATTAAGATATATATGATGACTAAATCTACTTAGTTGACTTTGTCGTTTACACCCCCAGACACGCAAGTTTCACTGTTGATTGCGCCGCAGCTTAGATTTTTGTTCCACCCGCTGTTTTTCGAAGGCCCTAACAATAAATGACCACTCCAGGATCCCCCGTGACCAAGCTTCATGCACCAAATAGCGCCAGGTTCTTTAGCCATAACGTTTTTATAAGCTTCATCTATGGCCCCTTGAATTGTCCCTTCTTGTGCAGTTGTATCACAATTTGTCCCTGAAGCAGAGTATATGTACTTGTAATTGCCGTTATCGACAAATTGACTCACAACTCCACAGTTGTGGTACTTAGACTGGTCGTATACTGAGCCTGATGTTGATTTAATAGCCGAGTACCACGCAGCAGCAGCTGAGGCACCAGATAGGGCAAGTGTGCCTGCACCATACGCAACATACATGCACACTGATACATCTTGACGTTTGCTCAGCGTGTCTTCATTATAGAACTCGATACTGTCTGTTATATTGTAGTCTCCAGTTTCAAAATCTATGCTAAACGCCGGGTCAAGATTAATGTAATCATCTGATGATCCTGTACCGTTGTGGTACACAACAGCGCTGGCAGGTGATAAACACAATGATAAACAGACAAATAGGTAATGCAACAAGTATAATGAAGTCATAGGTAGTTCTGATAGTATATAATATATAGTCGTGAAAAATTCCGTTTGTGCTACCTGTTTCCATAGATGACTTTAATAGTTTGCGTTATAACTATGTTTGTATTTAGAGAAGCAGATTTAGATGGTTATATTATTTATACAATATATCTTGTTGTGATTGTTTAATTAGATGTTGAAACGCTAATCTCTTGAGAGTTCGAACAGGAAGGACAAGGTCTTGTTTAAATACTTTCAGTTTTTTTTTTTTAACATATTATTTTTTTCAATGTTTATTCAATTTATGTTATTATTCATTTTTTTTTTTTAACATATTATTTTTTTCAATGTTTATTCAATTTATGTTATTATTCATTTTTTTGTTGCTAATTCTATTTAAGAAATATCTGCTCAAAAATAAAGAGGTTAAATTATTTATTCAGCTGATTAATTTTTGTAAACGTTAATTATTAAGCGATGATTTCTTTTAATTACTTTAAATAGAAACTCCCCTTTTTTAATTTAAATAAAAGTTCTTCTAAAATAATTATTTAATTTTGAGTTTCCAAAATTGATAAATAAAAAAAAATGAATACATAAATAGATCTGTTTTTGTTAATTTATTTATGAAAAGAAAGATTTGATTTTAATTAACTTCTTATTAATGATTTGAAGTATTAGATTAGTCTTAGCAATTAAATAAAAAGAACAGTAATCTATATAACGAGGAATATATATTCAATTTACATATTATACTTTATAATCTATACTTGTTATCTTTGTTATTAATTCCACTAAACTCCTGTCTTTCTGACTTAGAAGTTAAGCCGTTAATTTTTCTTATCTTTATTGATTGATACCGCTACACCTTACTGTACGATCTCAGTCATAACAATTTATACTTTATTAATTATTTATGGTGTGTTAAATTTAATTACACTTTTATTTATGCTGTGTTAATTTAATTACCTCTTTTTTTTATTCATTCTGTTCAAGGATATGGTCGGTTGTTAATTGTAAAACTCAAAAAAAAAAAGATTTTTTTTAGTTAACAAACAAACAAAAAATTATCAGTAAATAACTACAAAAAAATGTTTACATTTAATCAAAAAAAAAAAGATTTTTTTTATATAAATTGTAAATCAAAATAAAAAAATCAAATGATAAAAGTAGACAAAGTTTGTTTTTATTTAGTAATAAATAAGTTAATTTTTTATAGGCTTAAACCCCCTTAAATACATCGGATCTTCTCATTTATATTATTGTATATATTTGTAACGTAAATAAATAAATTTATTTTATTTGTCGAGAGTTATTGTGTAAAATAGGTAATAAAAAAAATTATATGTAAAGGGACATTAAATTTTTTGGCAAAAAATATAGTAAGAAAAAAATATCTTCACGTATTTTTCTTATGAGAAAAATAATGATTTCGATAAATTTTAAGAGGAGCTAAAATTTGGGAAAGATTATTATAAATAGTTCGTAAAGTGTGAAGTATAAATTAGAATAAAAATGTACATACATAAAAAATATATAAAATAATCAAAACCAAGGAAAAAGGGTTAACCGAAGGTAATACAATTATATCATAGCAAAAAGATAGTTAAAAAATTATATACAATATTATAATTAGAAGTTTTTCATTTTGATTATATTCTAAAGAGATGTCTGAAAAAGAAGATCTTACTGATCAAGATTCTAAATTAAAGGATAATTCACGTCAAAAATAAAAGTTATTATTTTTTTTATATATGCTTTTTAAGAAATTTTTTTTTTGCTACTGAAATTGGGCTTGCTAATTGACTATTCTAACGAACTACTACCAAATTTGTACCTCAATTTTTGTCTAATAAAAAAAAAAAACGTGATTGAATTGCGAAATTTTTACTAGTAAAAAAAAAAAAAAAGACCCTTTTTTGCATAGATGTGACACATATAACCAACAAACTACCTTCAGCTAAGCGAAAGGCTTTTTTTTAAAATCGATATTTGAAATGGTAGATGTATCACATCTATATTTTTGCCAGAAATACACATATAACATTTTTATTGTTTTTCTTATATCCGACAAGTTTAGTTCAGCATAATTTTTTAAAATTAAAATACACATATTTAAAGCAATTAAGTTAGACAATTTTTAAAACAAAGTACATATTTGAATACTAGAATTATTAAGGATCATTTGATACTAATATAGATACATATATTATAAAGTTTCCTATTAAAATCCATGTTTTATTCTTTATACTTAAAAATTGTACCAATCGAGAAATTTTAAATGAAGGTATCCCAAATAGGGCATTAAAAAAAAAAAATTTCAAAAATTTGAAAAAAATATTTGACCAATCCTTCGAAAAAATTATTTACCCTCACTTTTACGATATATGACCATATCCTTAATTCTGACGGTCCTCGAAAAAAAATAGTGAACGGACAGTTTTCGATTTCTGACCATATCGCTATACCCAACGACGTCTTTGCTATGTATAGCCATATCCTTAATTCTGTTTTAGGAAAAACAGATTTATCTCGTGACCGTGGCTTGAGATCGATATCTCAGACATAATTATTACTATTTTTTTATGAGTTTAAAAAAAAAACTTTAACAACGAATGTTTTTAAAAATTGCGACGGAATTTTTTTTTAAACCATGACTAAATTTTTCACCTGTTTTTTTGTCGTTTTTTTTTCTCGCAACATTATTGAAGCTTATAAATAAGTTTATAATAATCATTTTTATAACTTTTTTTAAATTCATATCCTTTTAGGAAATAATAATAATAAATTAATTAATATATAAGAATTTATTAAAAAACCGTCGAGTTTTATAACTTATTCTTATCTCTCAACTATTGATCTTTGTTTTCTTACAAGCAAAAAATAATAATACCATATGTTCAAACAATCATTCAAATTATTAAAAGCTAAAACTATCACTGTTGGTTTAATTCCTGGTGATGGTATTGGTAAAGAAGTTATACCAGCTGGTGTTTCTGTTTTAAACCATGTTACCAAATTACCTCAATTTAGTGATATCAAGTTCAATTATATCCCATTAGAAGCTGGTTGGGAAGCTTTCACTAAATATGGTGAAGCTTTACCAGACTCTACAGTTAAATCTTTGCAAGAAGATTGTGATTGTGCTCTGTTCGGTGCTGTTCAATCTCCAACTACTAAAGTTGAAGGTTACAGTTCTCCAATTGTTAAGTTAAGAAAAGAAATGGGTTTATATGCTAACATTAGACCAGTCAAAGAAGTTGTTCCAAATGGTAAATTTGGTAAAGTTGACATGTGTATTGTCAGAGAAAACACTGAAGATTTATATATCAAGAAAGAAACTACTTACACTGACAGTAATGGTAAAAAAGTTGCAGATGCCATCAAGAGAATTTCCGAAACTGCTTCTGAAAATATCATGAAGATTGCTGTTGAAATTGCTTCCCAAAAAGCTACTCTAACCGGTGAAAAACAAAAATTGACTGTTGTTCATAAATCTAATGTTTTGTCCCAATCTGATGGTTTGTTTAGAGAAACTTGTGCTAGTGTTTACAAGGCTTCTCCAAAAGAACAACAAGATAAAGTCATTTACAATGAACAAATTGTTGACTCTATGGTTTACAAAATGATCAGAAACCCATCTGAATTTGATTTCGTTGTTGCTCCAAACTTGTATGGTGATATTTTATCTGATGGTGCTGCTGCTTTGGTCGGTTCTTTAGGTTTAGTTCCATCTTGTAACGTTGGTAAATCTATCTTTATTGGTGAACCATGTCACGGTTCTGCTCCAGATATTGCTGGTCAAGGTATTGCTAACCCAATTGCTACTATCAGATCTACTGCTTTAATGTTAGAATTCATGGGTTATTCTGAAATGGCTAAAGTTATTGATGATGCCGTTGATGCTAACATTGTTGAAGGTACTATCAAGACTCCTGATTTAGGTGGTAAAAACACTTTAGATGATGTTTTACAAGATATCTTGAAAAGAATTAACTAATAATATTAAATTTAGATATTAAAAGAATAATAATATATATAATATAGATTAATTAATGATATGAAAAAAAAAATGAAAAAATACTGATATAAACTAATGATTTTGTTTAATAATGTTTTTTTATCTATTATTTTTTGTTAGTTTTCAACTTTCTTTGGAATCCACAGGCAAAGAAACCAATTCCACCATCTTCTTCTTTATTTAATCTTATACAAGCTTCTTTGATATTGGCTATTTCTTTTAAAGAAATCCCTTTTAATAAAGATTCTTTACCATCTTCACTAATATATTCTTTAAATGCTGAAGCTAAACCTCTTCTTTTCCAAGTAGGAATACTTTCGCTTTTAGGAATAACTTCCCAATCAGGGTGCTTCAAAAGAAGATCAATAACAACTTGTTCATTTTCAATAACATTAACAGAACAAGTACTATAAGTTAATTTGGTTAAGTTTGGCAATTTCATAGCATGAGAAACTAAAGAAGTTTGGAAAGATGAGAGTTTGGCTAATCTTTCTTCTTCTTTGGCAGTATATTTTTCCAAATCTACTTTGTTCAAGTTATCAATACTGGCTCTTCCGTAAATACCAGATCCTGAACAGGAAGGATCCAAAATGGCTTTATTGTATTTGAAAAACTTGGATTTGTATATTTCCTTGTTTCTATCATTGTTATACAAGGTAGAAAAATCACCATGATAAATATCAATCTTCATGCTATTTTCATCAAAAAAATTTTCAGTTTGTTCAGCAACAGTAAAATCAGGATTATATTTTCTTGTTTCAAAGCCGGCATTCTTCATCATATTATTCAAAACATCACTTCTCTTGTCGTTTTTTTCAAAGGCTATAACTCTTGTAATTTCTTCTTCACCGTCATTTTCTTTTTGTTTAATTTCTTCACTATCATCTTCGATAGTCTCTAGTCTATTTTTGACATAAATATAACCACCTAATAAACTTGTCTTATTTCCTGGAGCTGCACAACAATCCATAACATAATCATCAGAATTAATGTCCAAAATTTCCAATGGGAAACAAGAACCTCTATCTTGGATTATTATTTGGTTTAATTTGTACCATTTACATTTACTAATTTTGAAATCCATGGAGACCGCAAACAAGTATGGAATATGTTCATCTTCATAAATGCAATCTAAATTTTGGGCGACTGATTCCCAGGAGTCCACTTTATGCTTGAAATTGTTGATAATTTCTTGTTTAATATAATCGATTTTATCTTGTGTAATCAATTTTACCAAGTTTAATCTAAACCATCTAACTGGTGGCTGATCAACAGGCTTACTATCACCATTTTGTTTTAACAAATATTCGTCTATAGTTTTAATCTTGTTGATCTTTTGAAATTTGATCCAGTTTTTGTTTAGTTGTTTGGAAAGTTGATTAACAAATTTTTTCAAATAATGGTTATTTGGCAATTGAACCCTTTTATTTTTAGAAAACATTAAATCATTAATCATCAAATATAAAGTGAATTTGTTTGGTTTTTTAGCTTTTTCTTTTTCTAATTTTGCCAAAAGATCATCAATATTTTCTAAATTATCATATAAAAAGCCAATGACATCTAAATGTTTATAGGTTTCAATTGTACAAGCAAAAACATTTTTCAAGTTTTTATTGTTTAATTTAAATTGTTTATGTTTGGAGATGA
This sequence comes from Hanseniaspora sp. CRUB 1602, assembly GCA_030573575.1. Classification (NCBI taxonomy): domain Eukaryota; kingdom Fungi; phylum Ascomycota; class Saccharomycetes; order Saccharomycodales; family Saccharomycodaceae; genus Hanseniaspora; species Hanseniaspora sp. CRUB 1602. Next base: position 242,341 of record JAJMDL010000004.1, on the reverse strand, counting down.
TGATATTTTTCAAAGAACCACTGACTAATTTGTTGTCATTTCTTTGTTTAACTAAATCTTCAAGAATCCAAGTACTATCTCTATAAACATCCATCTTTTTTTATGTATAATATGTATATAGTATTTGCTATCTTTGGTTTATAATATTTTAACTAGAATTAATGAACTTATAATCTTCAACATATAATATATATATTTAATATTATTTTATTTTTTGTTCTGTTTTTTTTTTTTTTAATTTAATTTTTTTATTTATTTCTTAAAAAGGAAAAACATATATTTACTTTTTTTAAAAAAAAAGCAATTTTTCTAAAATTTGACAGAAGTTCAGCCGTTCGTGTTATTTTTCTTAAAAAACAACAAAATACAAATCATAAAAAATTCATATGTTGACATTTTTTTTCTTTTTCCGGGTAAATTAGCTTCATTTAGTTTTTTTTTCTATGTTTTGGGAGGATAAAAAAACTTTATTAAAATACTTTTGATTCTAATGTTTTTTTTGTTTTTTTTTAAAGTTTCAATATAAATAAAAATTTCATATCTTGGTTATTATCCAAAAAAAAATAAAAAAGCTTTGTAATTTAAAATTAAATAATAATAATAAATAAAAACAATTGTCTTTTCATAACCAAGATATACAATTTACTAATAAAAAATTAATTAATTCATTCATTTAAATATTTATACAATGAATAGCGTTGGAGAAAAGTATAAACAAGATTTTGACTCTGTAGCAAATAACGGAAAACATAATAATAATAGTGAAATTACTGTTAAAAAACAAAAAATTGAACAAACAGGTTTAATTAATAATTTTAAAACAGGTTACTGCTATGATATTAAAATGAGATATCATTCCAAAATTTATCAATCTTATTATGAATATATCGATCCTCATCCAGAAGATCCTAGAAGAATTTCAAGAATTTATAATAAAATTAAAGAAAATAATTTATTAAAAGATATGTCTGAGATTGCTATAAGACCGGCAACAAATGAAGAAATTTTAAAAATCCATACTAATGATCTTTTAAATAAGATAATGTCATTAGAACACAAGACACCAAAGGAATTAAAAGAATTAACAAACCAATCTGACTCCATTTATTTCAATTTAGAATCATTCAAGTCTGCCAAATTGGCTGCAGGTGGTGCTATTGAAGTTTGTAAAAGTGTTGTTGATGGTAAAAATGCTAATTCATTTGCTATAATTAGACCACCTGGCCATCATGCTGAGCCAGATAAACCATCCGGTTTTTGTCTTTTCAGTAATGCTGCTATCGCTGCTAGATATATTTTGGATAATTATCCAAATAAAGTTAAAAAAATTGTAATTTTGGATTGGGATATTCATCACGGTAATGGTACCCATTTAGCCTTTGAAGATAATCCTAATGTTTTATATATTTCCTTGCATAGATTTGAATTGAACAAATTTTATCCAGGAACCAAACTAGGTGATATTGATCAAGTTGGGAAAGATGCAGGTGAAGGTTTTTCTTGTAATATTACATGGCCTGTGGGTGGAATTAATGATGTTGAATATATGTATGCTTTTAGAAAAATTGTCATGCCTATTTGTGAGGAATTTGATCCAGATTTTGTAATTATTTCTTCTGGTTTCGATGCAGCTGATGGTGATGTTATAGGACAATGCCATGTTTCTCCACAATGCTATGGTCAAATGACTCACATGATGAAATCTTTAGCTAACGGAAATTTGACAGTTTTATTAGAAGGTGGTTATAATTTGAATAGTATTAGTAATAGTGCTTTAGAAGTTGCTAAGGTTTTAATGGGAGAACCACCAAAGCCTTTTATCAATAAAAAATTATCTAATGGTGAAATCATATTGCCAAAGGCTGAAGTTTTGAGAAATCTACAAAAAATTATAGAGTTACAGAAAAAATATTGGAAATGTTTAAGAAATGATTCACATAGCATTGGAACAGAGGATATTGGATTTATAGATATTAACTTGGGTTATAAGAAAAAATTTGATGCTGCTGAAGATAGTGATTTTGATAGTGATGATGAAGCAGTTCAAGCTACATCCCTTGTAAATCCTTTAGTGAATATTCTTCAAGAACAAAGATTTAACAGCTTGCAAAAACAATATAGTATGGATGAATTTCCTTATTTAGATATAGCAGTATACAAGGAATTGAAAGAGTATATTAATAAGCCACTTTTAATCTCAGGAAATGTAGTTGACGCTGAAAAATGTATAATTTTAGTTCATGAAGAACCAAAAATTTATCTACCAATGGACTCAACTAATGCTGAAAATAGTATTGATTTAATAAATTTGAAAAACTCACAAGTTATAGATCCTTCTTTGAAGTTGATCATTTGGGCCCAAAAACATAATTATCCTATTATTGATGTTACTTTGCCTATAGTTGAAAATGGACCTTTAGCTTTAGCTGTAATGACTTCTTTATGGGAGGACTATTTATCAAGTTTCCCAAACTTGAGTAAATTTTCATGGATATCTATAGGTTATAATGCATATCAACAAACTGCACAAATGGTTTCCAATATAGGTATACCTGAATTTAGAGCTAGATGTGGAAGTTTGATTTCATTTATAAATCATGATTCCATGAGTATTAATAATTTGAAATCCATTCATCAAAATTTTTCATCAAACACTACTGTTAATTTAGTAGACTGGCATTATTCAAATTCCTTACTTCTTCTTGGTAAAAACCATCAAATATTTCAACCATCAGGACCTATAAATACTAATATCCCAACTGTAACTGGAGGAGCAGTTGTAAGTTTTAATGGTACTTCCTCATCAGCAAATAAAAATGGCACAAAAGACCAACTTTCAGAGAATGAAACAAGTATACTAATCTCTGATGAAAACAATAATATCACAATTAAAGGAGATCGTATTCAATTAAACAGAATCAAGCAAGACGCTCCATTTTCTATCAATGGTGTCACTTCATATGTGAAAAATGATCCTGCTTCAGGTATTATTAACAACGAAACCATTGCTGATAGTGGCACTGTTGCTCAACCAAGATTGAGAAAAAAATATGGAAGAATCATTAAATGTGATTGCTCTGGATTTGGTATTGCAGGTCTTTGGGAGTTAATGGAGGAGAGATGGGATGAATGTGCTGATTTTGTTCTTGATGGATTTGATGATTAGAAAAAAAAATAGACAGTAATTGTAATGATTGAAATATTTGTTATATATGTGTGTGTGTATATTAATTTTATATTTGGGGATATTTTTTATCAAATGTTTCCATATCTAGCACTATCAACTTTTCTGCTTTTAAAGAAGCAGGTTTTTTTGGCTTTGGTGGAGCTTTAAGTTCTAAAGGCTTCTTTGGTTTTTGAGGTGGTGATTTGGTATCAGAGCCTAAACTTTTTGAAATTTTAATTTGCTCACTTTTAATTGGCGTATTGTTCCTATCATCACTGTTTGTGTACTTTCCATAGCCAGTAGCACTCTTTTGAACATTAAACTCTGATTGTAATAAATTTTTATATCTTTGGTTAATACTTTCAGAGCCTTTCTTTGTATCTGAAATTCCCTTTACAGTAGTTTTGCTCTTGGGTGGTGTATTAGAAGCAGTAGTAGTAGTATTATTAGAAGTATATTTGCGTTTGGGTTTTGGTGGAACTTTTGGTTTTTCTTCTGGTTCACTAACACTTAATCTATCAAAATTAGATGTTGAAGTGTATTGATGTTTTTCTAATTTAGCTATAGTGACTAAATCACTAAATGGATCTTTTACCTCTTCTTCTTCTTCTTTTTCTTTTGTCTTTTCATCATCTCTATTTTGAGCATAGGTAGTAGCTCTCTTTAAATTCTTATCACCCATGTTATCATATGATTCAATATTTGAAGTTGTTACAGATGGAAGAGATTTAGTCTTTGCCAAATTTAGTAAAGATGGGGTTGATAGTTCAGATGTCAAATTCAAACCGTTATCTGGAAATAAAGTTGGTGAAACAGATTTACCACCATTATCATGTATATTCATTAGTTGTTGTTGTTGTTTAAAAGCTTGTAATTGTTGTAGTTGTTTGTGTTTTAATGTTTCTTTTTGATCTTGGTGTGTCTTTTCCATATTTTGTTTTTCCATTGAACGTCTCTTTATGTAGAAATTTTCCAAATTGCAAGCTTTATTTTCAAAAACACATATTTGTTCTAAAAGATCGCATATATTTGGTCTCTTAGTGGAATCAACTTGTAAACACCACGAAATCAATGTCTTCATATTGTGGCTATATTTAGGAAAATCAGGAAACGCAAATTTACCACTTAAAATCCCAGCATTACCTGAGTTATTGAATTCAAAGGGTGTATTATAATAACAGAGTTTGTAAAGATATACACCCAAGGCCCAGATATCTGATTTTTCATCTATCTTAATATTAATTTGATTGTTAACAGCCACTTGTAGAATCTCTGGCGGTCTATATTGAGCAGTTGTGTTTGATAGAAGATCATTTTTAACAAAATTTAATTCTTCTAGATTTTTTGGAGGTCTAATAATCCCACAAACAGAACCAAAATCACAAAGTTTAAAACTATTATTCTTATTAATCAAAATATTTTCTATCTTTATATCTCTATGCAGTAGAGGAGGAACTAGTCTATGCATAGCATAAATACCCCTACAAGTTTGATCGAATATGCTTAAAATTTCTTGCTCTGTAAATCTATTATTTAATCTTGTATTCATATAATCTATCAAGGATCCATTTTCACATAATTCCATAAGTACTAAGACCTCATATTTTCCATTAGAATCAAATCGAGAGGCATTAGAATCAATATATCTGACAATATGAGCACTATTGTCTTTTAGAATTCTCATACAATCAACTTCAGCTCTTAGAATATTTAGAGCTTGTTTGCTACTAACAATAACTCTTTTTAAGCAGCCAATATCATTGTTTATACCATATGAAACTTTGTAAACTTGAGCATAACCACCATCAGAAATGTGTGCTAATACTTTAACTCCACTTGTATTACCTATAAAATTGTAGATATAACCATTAGGAATTAACTCGTACCTATCACTAGCTTCCATTTATTATGTATGTGTGTGTATTACTATAATTTTTTTATATCTATATTTATGTTTTAAACAGATAATGCAGAAGTTAGCACGAGCCAATAGTGTATTAAAGTGTTTTTTTTGTTATATATATATATATATTTTTATTTTTTTTTTTTGGAAAGATCAATTGTGTTTTATAATTTGTTATTGTTTATTACAAAATTGTTATAATATTAATATATATATATTTCTTTATCTATAAATTGTTCAGTCTCGACTGATCTTGAGTTTTTTTTTTTTTTTGTTCTCTTTCTAGATTTATCTACTTTTAGAACACACATTTTAATTTTTGTGAGGCTTAATAGTTTTTTGTTTTTTCAATTTAAGAAAAAAAAAAAAGGGACAACAAAAAAAAACATATAAAAAAATTTTTTGTCACATATTTTTTAAAATATTATGGTAGCGTCTGTGTTATTTTTCTGATTTGTTCAATATTAAAACTTTAAAATATTTTAAATGATCTTGGTTTTATATTGTTTTTTTTTTTGTTATATAACATTACTAGTGATAATTAAATAAAATAAAAAAACAGATAATTTAAACCAGTGGTATTTATTTTTATTTATATATATTTTATTTTTTTCCAAAACCAAATGAGAAAATTTAATTCTTATAATATATTATCACAATTAGATTTTTCAGGTGGCAATAGTAATGTTTATACTAATAACATCATTTCAAATGATACTACTATTTTTACAAGTACTTCCAATGGTTTAGTTTACAAAATAGATTCTGTTGGAAATAAAGATTTTGTGTTTAAAAATGATACTAATGGAACTATTCAAAGTATCAAGCAAATAAACAACGATAGTGTTTGTATAGCATATGACAATAGATTTAAAGTAGTAGATTTGAGAATGAATAATCAATACCAAGTAGCTATGGGGAGACAATATAAAGAAACAGTCCATTCTATGGATACAAGTGGTTTTAAACTTGCTTTAGGTTTTGAATTGACTGGTTCAGATGCTCCAATAAGAGTCTTTGATATTAGAAATGGTACAGACGTTTCTAATACAGTCAATATTATTCAATCATCTCATAATGATGATATAACATCTTTATGTTTTCAAAAGGAAAATAATAATTTTTTATTGAGTGGATCTGTTGATGGTACTTGTAACTTATATGATTTAAGTAAATATAATGAGAAGGATTTGGATGAAGAAGTGATAGAGGAAGTTATAACACTTGATTCTGTTCATAAATGCAAGTTTATAAATAAATTCAATAAGAGAATTGGTATATTAACTCATACTGAACAGTTTGGTACTTATAATATAATGTCTGAATCTGAAGATAAAATTTTCTTTGGTGATCTTAGGGAACCTATGAATTGTAAATATATTATTGATTTCAATGATGATTACTTGTTTGGAGGAGATATTGATGAGAGTAGATTATCTATTTGTAATTATGATAATAAAGGTGAATTGAAAAAAAATATTGATATTAAAGGGTTACATAATAATGAGGTTATAAGAGATTTTGAATTGGTTAATGATATTTTATATACATGTGGTGAAGATGGAAGAGTCAATGTTATTAAATTAGACACTGAAGAAGAAGAAAAAGAAGATCAGCATAAATTGAAGAGTGGATTTAAAAAGAAATCAAAGAGTAAGAAAAATAGAAAGAAACAATCGTTAACATCAGATAGCAATGATAATCCAAGTAAGAATAAAATCAATAAATATAACCCATATTAGAACATTATAATTTTATTTTTATTTTATTGTTATATATACATATAATTACCCATGTGACTTCATAGCAAAGAATGTAGAAAAAAAAACAAAGAGAACACGAGGATTTTATAATTTTTTTTTTTGAAAACAGAAAACAATAAAAAAAAAAAAATTTTGACATCTCCTGTTTAACAGAAAGAACATATATAAATAAAACAATATCTTTGTATTTAAAAAAACCATATAGACACAGTAACCAATATCATTATTATTTGCTATGAGTAGTATTATCAACAAATCCAATACTAGGTTTAAACCAAAGTTTAATAGTAGACCTAATAGTAGACAACAACAAGCACCCCCTCTCAAAGATCTTACTACTAACAACAATAAATCATCTGTAAACGAAAATGATGATTCAATTGATCCATTAACTAAAGTTTCAGCTAGTAACGATATTTCAATACAAAGTACTCAAGCAACACAAATTACAGATAATACTAAAAATGATACTGTCGCAAAGGATAATGACACAACTCAAGTAGCTACTCAACAAGCTGGAACTACAACTAAAGTTGCTGTACCTGTAAGCTCTGCAAGTTCTATCAAGCAAAGAAGAGTCAGTACTAGGCTTGGATCCATATCACATGGTACTTTAGATAACAGTGTTTCTCGTAGACCATCATTTATGCAATCAAGAAGACCTTCTTTAAACAATAACAGCCAGCTACAAGTAGTAGCAACACCAAATAGAATCAATGATATTTTGCAAACCAAAGCTGCTGCAAAGACAACAGGTTGGAGAACTTCTGTTGGAAAAGATTCTGCACTATTGGCAATGAAAAGAAGAAGAAAATCTAGTGTACAAAAAATATCCAAACATCATCACTTAAAAGCTAAGGGTGTGGCTAAAATTAGTAGTGTTGCTAAAACTAGAGAGACAAGCAGTAGTGAAAACAGCAAGAATGGCTCTCCAGAAATTAATGGAGCTGTTGATGCAGATGCAAATGGGGAAATTACTGAAGATGATGTATATAAGATTAAAACATTAAAGGATATTCCCAAAATCATCACTGAGGAAGAATCTAAGCTTTACACTTTTGATGACTCTATTTTTACAATGGCTGAGTTATGTAAGCCTACACTTCCCATTGGTGCTGTCACAGCAAATTATTCAGTCTCTAGAGAAGCTGCAAAAAAAAAAAAAATTGAAAGAGAAAGAAGAAAAACTCTTAGAAAATTGGCTAGAGCACAAAACAAATCTTTATCAGATCTTACAAAAGAAGATGATGATCAGGAAGAGGCAACAAGAAAAAAAAAACAAGAAGATTTGCTAGCTATGGATATACCGGAACCAGAAGCAGCAGGAGCAGCAGATTTGCAATTAAAACTTGACAAAGATGGTAATATTATAGTCGATGAAGCTTCCACAATCATAGATAAACATCAACAGTATTCTGTATTGAATAAGACTAAAGAAATAACACAAGAAACTAATTTTACAAATTTGTATAATAATGCTTCTTACACAAAACAGCAATATACTGATCCTTGGACTGTTGATGAAGAGATCAAATTTTATAAATCTTTGTCCAAATGGGGTACAGATTTTAATTTTATATCTCAATTTTTCCCATATAGAACCAGAAGACAGGTGAAATTGAAATTTTCTTTAGAAGAAAAAAAAAATCCTGTTTTGATTGAACTAGCTTTAAAAAGAAAGCTTCCATTTGATTTTGAAATGTTTGTTAAAGAATGTAAAATCGCAAACACTGATCCAACTTTGCCTATAATAAACGAAAATAGTGATATTACATCGATAGGTAAATCAAACATATTTACTCTAGAACAGTATGAAGAAAGACTGGCAGACGTTAGAAGAAGACATGAGGAATCTCTACAGCAAATTCAACTAGGTAAAGAGATGGCCAAATCTGAAGATCATAGAATAGTTGAAGAAAGAGAAAGAGAGAAAGACAATAATAAAGAGAGGCACAATGCTGTTGGTGCTGGTGGTTTGACCCAGGATGAATTGGGAAAGAGAAGAGCAGGTGAAATTGTTGTTGGTATAGTTGGTCAAAGAAAAGTAGTAGAAGATTAATATTATTAATGTATATTTATATTTTTATTCATGATTTTAAAATCTTCAAAGTTAATAGGAAATTTGAAAAAAAAAAAATTGCTTTTTTCGTACAAATAAAAAATATTAAAAAAAAAAAAAAGAAAAAAAAAAAAAAGTTACAATGAGTATATCGTTTTAAGTTTTTTTAAACTGGAATTTCTTTTATTATTATATATATATATGTATTAAACTATTGGAATAAAATAACACCATACTGATTAATAAAATATGGCTAAAAAACAAAGCAGAAAGGGTAATCTTAAATCTCTTCTTAAACAACACAATCAAGATAATCAAAAAAAATCAAAAGAATTAAAAATAAAAGAGAATCTAGAAAATTTGCAAAAATTCAAAAAAGATAAAATAACAGGTAATAAAAAGAATATCAGTACTCAGCAACAACACAATTTATTAACTATTCCATTTGAGACCCCTGATGATATATTATTTCTTGTAGGTGAAGGTGATTTTTCATATGTAAGATCATTAATTGAATCAAATTATCATTATAAGCCTAAAAACATTATTGCAACGTCATATGACAATTCTTTGAAGGAATTGAATTTGAAATATCCTACTACTTTTAAAGAAAATTATGATTTTTTAATTGAAAAAGGTGTTAAGATAATGCTTGGAGTAGATGCTACAAATTTAGTAAAATCTTTAAAGATCTCAAAGAGAACAGGTGTAACCAAAATTTTGAATGTTGAAAGAATAGATTGTATAATTTTTAATTTTCCACACACTGGTGCAGGTGTTAAAGATATGGATAGAAATATTCAACAACATCAAAAACTATTGCTTGATTTTTTTAAATCATCTAATGAGCTTTTGGGTTTATTTGATGCTTATAATAACAATAAATGTACAGATTCATATGTGCAATCTTATAAAACTGTAACTAATAACAATAAAACAAAAGGTAATAATTGTAGACTGGCTGTTTCATTGTTCAAAGGTTTACCATACGATAACTGGCAATTGAAAAAAATAGCTAACACAAATGATTGGAAGACATTGACTACTTTCAAATTTGAATGGGAGAAATTTCAAGGATATCAACACAGAAGAACTAATTCTGAGATGAGTACTACTAAAAAATTTGATGAAAGGGAAGCAAGAGTGCATTTGTTTGATAAATTAGGAGTTTTACAAAAAAAGAAAATACAAAAGAATGAAGATGAAGATAGTGAAAATGAACATTAGTAGTTGGATAGTTGTTGAATTTGAAAATGACATGATATAAACTATATATAATTTTAAATTTTAAATAAAATGTTCTTAAAAATTGTATATTTATAGTGAAATTTTACACGTGATTCATCTTTGCAGTATGAAATTTTGTATACATTTTTTTTTTTTCCTTCATTCATTCTCTCCAAATTATTAATATCAATAAAACAAAACAAACAATTGATATATCATTTTACAAGATAAAAAGAAGAAGAAAAAAGGAACCAATTTTAAAAATAATAAAAAATTTGTTTAAAGTAACACTTTGATTCCAAAATGTTTTCTGTAATCAGTAAAAAAATGGCTCCTCAAGGCGCCAAATCTACAAAGAGTATGTATACTACAATTTTAAAAATATCAATTTTAATTCTCCTTTTATCAATGATAATAACAGTTATGATTACTAACAACTTCTTTCAATTTGAACAATATTACAATATTTTTAAACAAAAAGGGTTATTAATTATTGCTTCATATTACTCAACAAATTTGAAACTTACAAGTTCCATTCAGTATATACCTAAAGATAGAAGCAAAGATCCAATATATGCCAAGTATTTGAAAGATTTAAATAATTATTCCAAAACCGGAGAAGACAATTATGTACAAGGAGAAACAAGATTTGCTGTCCTTGATGGTGTAGGTGGATATATTCAGCATGGTTATGACTCATCTATCATTTCTTCCAGATTAGCTAAATATTTAAAAGAATACAATAATTCAAGTAATGATATCAAGGATTGTTTATCTACAGCTTATCAAAAAGTTTTAGAAGATAATGAAGTTGAAGCTGGTGCAACAACTGTCACATTATCACAAATTGACCCTTCTACAGGTGAAATGGATGTTTTAAATTTAGGTGATTCTTGGCTTGGAGTTTTAAGAGATGGTGAGTTTGTTAATGAAACTTTGAAGCAGGAATATTTCTTTAATGCTCCTTACCAATTGGCTAAAATTCCAAATAATGGTAAAGAAAGTAGATCTATTAGCAACAAACCTGAAGATGCTGATGCTTACAAATTTAACCTTCAAAAGGGAGATCTAGTCATCTTGTCTACTGATGGTATGGTTGATAATTGGGGAAGAACAAAAATTGCTGATTGGTGGTCTGAATATTTGACTGATGATTGTGATTTAGATAAATTAAACAAAGAATTTGTTCGCCTTGTTAATAAAGATTCTAAAGATGAAACTTTTTATAGTGAGTTTGTCAAAGAATATAACATTTTAAAAAATGGAAGATACACCGGTGGTAAAGAAGATGATATAACCGTTTTAGTTGTTAAAGTTGATTAAAAAAATATATAAGTTAGCTTTCTTTTTTTTTTTTTTTTTGGTTTCATAACATAGTTTTAAAAATATATATATAAATAAAACTTATATATCATTATTATTGGTTTTATTTTTTTTAAAAAAAAACTTACAATAATTCAATGAATTCATCAGAAGATAATTCACCACCTAAATCTTTGGTCAATTTACCAGATTCTAATAAAGAGTTTAAGGACTTTGCTAATTCTTCACCTTGTTCCTTGTGACCAGCTTTAATCAAGATATCAGAAATGTTCTTAACTAAGATGTATGGATTGTAGTCCTTGTTTTCAGAAATTAAAGCGTTGTGGTTAACAGCTGGTTCATGGATGGTTACGTCCTTTAAGGCTAAGTCATTAGAATTGAAGGAAACAGCATTGACAACCTTGTCAGAACCGACTAAAGCAGCACCAATGTTGTTTAAAATGTTACCGTACAAAGCAGTAGTAACCATGTATTCAAATTGTTGTGGCTTACAAACCAATTGCATAGAACAGTTATCAACAATGATAGCATTGGAAGATGCTTCTAATTCTGGGTATTTCTTAGCAGCAATATCGGCAAAAGTGTTTTTCAATAAACCATCACCTTTCTTCATGATATTAGCCTTGTGTACAACAGTGATCTTAGTATCCTTTGTGTAGTTTGGTTTTGTGGTCTTAGCGTAGTTGAAGATAAAGTTATGTAATGACTCAAAGTTTTGTTTGTTAGAAACTTTTAATAATTCAGTCAATTTTTCACCATCAGCAGCGACTAGTTCGTGTTCTAATTGAGAGTATTCGGTTTGGTAAGTATCCTTTAAGATCTTAAAGTCTAAATCTTTAAACTTGTCATTTGGTAAACCTTTGGATTGGAAAAATGATAAGTTACCGTTCAATTCCAAAGCTTTGTTAATAGCAATAGATTGGTTGTAATTCAAAGAAGTCAATTTCAAACCAGTCTTAGTTTCCTTCAAAGATTCAATGATATCTTCAGTCTTGTTTTCCTCAATCAACTTAACAGATAAAGGTAAGTTTTTTTTAGAAATTAAAGTGTTTAATTGTTTAGATAGCTTAGAGCTTAAAGCAGTATGATCACCTTTAATGACAGTGATTGGAGTAGAACTATAGAATCTTTTGAACATCTTTTTATTTTATTTTAATATATTAAACTATTAAAAGTTTTATTACTGTGTTTGAAATCAAGTAACAGGAATTATAGACTGGTTTTTATTATTGATTTTTCTTTTCTCTTCCTACTATTATTAAAGAAGTTAATGTATTTATATTTATAATAAAATAAAATTAAAAAATAAATTTTTAAATTGACAAAAAAGTTTGTAGAAAGAAAAAAAATATCACTCTTGCTCCTCAATCTTGTTGTAATTTTTTTTTTTCCCCTTGTACACAGCTTAAACAGAGGAAATCATTTTTTTTGCAAGTTTTTTCCAATCCGAATATCGCAGAATTGATGTTATTTTTTTAAAGAAATGCAACCAAAAAAACATAAAAAAGTTAACTAATTGCAGATCACGTTTTAATTACCAATTACAATGTGTGATTTTACCCGACTATTTTGTACATTTTAAGAAGAAAAAAAGTACCTTTTTAGTACTAAATTGAGCTAAATAACTGGGGGAAAAAAAAAATTTTCTTTTTATTTAATTCATTAATATCATTTTTGTAAAACAAAAAAAGCTTACATTAGAATAACCGCAGTTAAACTATAACCCTTATATATAAATAATATCATGTCGTCAAACACTTTATCCTATAAACAGCTTATAAGATCAATAGTAAATCACAACAAAGAAAGCAAAAAAAAACAATTGAAACAAATCATTTATAAAGATTTGGTAAAAGATCTATACAAGAACAAAACTAAAAATTCTACTAATATTAAATTACCAAGCGTTGATGAAATAAAAGTAAATGAAAAAGATCCAAGACTATATGTTATTAAAGATACAAAGGCCATTAAGGATATATATAAAGAATTTATTTCTTTTCAAAAAAATTCCAGCAAACAAGTTCACAAAGAAATCATCACAAATGTTCAAGATTTTTTGAAAAATCAAGCTGAATATCAAATTTTATTGGAAAGATATAATCCAGGTATTAAGTTACAAAACGAATATGGTTCAAATGATTATAATAAAAAAATTGTTGAAAGGACTGCTGCTAAAGTTGGTTATAAAATTCCTGAAGTTAAAATTCAAGATCTAGAAGGAAATTAAAAAAGTAATAAAAAAGTAATTATAACTGCTTATATGTATATGTATATATATATATATATATATATCTTACTGATTACTTGGTTAAGGTTGCATAAACACTTAATATCATAACCAAGAATCCAAAGACAATTAAAAGTTTGCTTGTAAATAATATTAAAGGCAATTTGTTTGTATAACGTTTAATTTCCACATTGTATTCTTCTAAAGTGAAAACTTTTAATGCTATGAAACCAGGCATTATAAAAGAAATTGAAGTAGCTGCAACACCACCAGCTAGTGCAAGTACTAAAGTAAAATCTTTTATTAGTAGTGAAATGGAATAAATTATCAAAAGCTGCACAACAGTTATATTTTTAAATCTGCTGTCAGAAATAATTTCAGTTTGATCAACATTTTCAACTAAAGGTTCTACTTCCTCTAATGATCCACCATTTTTAAAAGCGATGATCCAATCAATAATACTGCTAAAACTTAATCTTAAAGGATAAAACATTAATGGAAATGATACTAGTATTATAAAACTTAAACAAGCATTAGTAACAAACTTATTATTATAATTTAACAAAATGTTTCCTTTAATATCAGTATATTTTCCAAAAGATAAGTAACCAATCATACCCAAGGATAAAAATAGGACACAAGAAAAACCTACACTTGTAATAATAACTTTTCTGACATTTGGCAAACTTTTATCTCTCAATTCATTGTAAATTGGTAATATATTCATTGAAGCAGTAAATGCAAAAACTAAAATACTGAAAGAACTTAAGCATCCTTTTACAGATGATATTTTAAACCAGTTAATACCATAATCGACCGTATCTTTATTCCAAATAGGCAAAGATGAATCAATAAAAATTTGAAAAATGATAAACAAGGAAATATAGCATATAAAACATAAGCCTATCATAGAACTATATTTTAAATTATCTAATTTTGGCAAAAAACATAATGGAACAATAATAATTGTAGATAACAAAATATAAACATAGTTTTCAAATCTTGGAATCAAATTATGAAAAATATCACCAATCAACACTAAATATGATAAACATACACCAAAACATTGTAGAAACATAGGAAGATTGAATAATAATGAATATTTTTTATAATCTTTTAAGCCATATGCAAATTTACACATAGAATCAAATGATGCTTGTTCATTTTTGCTTTTTTTAACAGTTGCAATAAAATCAGATACTAAGATAAAAAAATATAAACCCAAGCAAGTTAGAAAAAAAGATAATATTGTTAATGTTATACCTGAAAAGACACCATCCTGTTTAAAGGCAAATGGTATAGCCAGCATACCAGATCCGATGATTGTCTTGGTAAGAGTTAAAATTGATGATGTTGTAGTAGCAGACATAATGTTGGTTGTTGTTTTTTTTTTCAATTTTCTCTATGAAATACAAATCACTTTTTAAAAAATTTGTTTTCGCTAATTCTATAATGGGCCAAATATATATAACTTTTTCATATATTCAATTATTTTTTTTTCCCGCTATGACAAAGGCTACACTTTATAACAACTCACCACCTGTTTTCCGATAAGAATAAAAAAAAAAAATAGTTTGAAAAATCAGATTATTACGCTTAAATTGAAACTAGTCACATGATTACACATGTGGTGATATTTACTTACACCAATATATGTTTTTTTAAAAAATAGAATGATTTTGAGCATATAAAAATTTAAAATATATATTTAAAGAAAAAAAAAGGTATTAACAATCAATTTACCAAGAAACTAGTGGTTTACATATTTATATATATATAATAAATAAGTTAAGTTGAATAATTAATATGGAAAATAGGTCACAAAATTATGTACTTCAACTTCGTTCTGGAGAAATAGACACTAAAACTTTTATTAAAAAATTATTGGATTATTACAAAATTGAAAGTCTTCATGAATTGAAACCTATTTTAGCTAAAGATAATCATGAAGTTTATATGATATTAGATAAATTATTGTTAAAATCTGAAGAACCTATAGCAAATATGGAAAATGATTCTGACGGGGATGTGGAAGAAGAAGAGGAAGAAAAAGTTGTAAAAGAAAATGATGATAATGAAATCTTTGAAGAAGATATTGATGATAAATTCAATTCAGAAGAACACGAACTTAAAAATCTTACACTAACAGATAATGAGCTTTTTTATCCCCCTGAAAACTTTTCAAATGTCATTGGTAACATTTACAGATCATCTTTCCCAAGAACAGAAAATCTTTCTTTTTTTAAAAAAAATTTAAAACTAAAATCTATTTTAGTAATGCTTTCGGATGAATATCCACAAGAACTGTTGCAGCAATATTCTGAAAACAATATAACTCTTTTTACATGTCCAATTCAAGGTAACAAAGAACCTTTCATAAACATACAAGATGAAACCATAAATAAAGCTTTGAAAATAATATTAAACCCAGAAAATCAACCTATTCTCATACATTGCAACAAGGGTAAACATAGAACTGGAACTATAGTAGGATGTATAAGAAAACTACAAAACTGGTCACTTACAATGATTTTTGATGAATATAGAAGATTTGCATTTCCTAAAGCCAGAGGATTAGATCAACAATGTATAGAAATGTTTCAACCTGAAGAGATTGATGAGTATGCCACTGAAAAAACTTGGCTTCCATTAAATTGGTCTTAATAATAATAATAAAAGTAATAAATAAAAATAAGTAAATAAAAGAATGTTTAAGTATATATATATATATGTATATTGAATATGATAGATTTATATATTTTATTTTATTTATTTATTTTAATATTTTTTTAAGGACTCAATTTTTTAAAATCATTAGTGACAAATCTATATCCAAATCCACAAGCATTAGCTAAATTCAATGCATATAAGCTTAAACCAAACTTACGTGAGTATATAAACATATTCTTCAAGTATGCAGAATTGGTCAAAAGATATAAAGTTGAAGTAACAAAACTTAATCCAGTTCCATCATATGCATCATCATCTGACATCATTACACCTGCAAGAGCATTTCCACCTGCAAACAATATATTGTAAACTGTAGAATTTGTAACTTTTAATTTTAATACTTTAGATGGTTGCAAAGTGCTGTTAGATACATTCTTTTTTATTTCGGTTTGTTGTAATAATATTGGACTTAAATGTTTAGAAAAACTAGAATAAAAAGTCAAAGCTGAAGTAAAAAACATTGGTAATGAAGAATTGTAAACACCATTATATATATTACTGGTGAAATTGGATTTAACCTTTGTGGAATTAATGTTTTCAGACATTTTTTCTTTTTTGTTTAAAAAAATGAAATAAGCACAAAACAATTATAAGTTTTAGTTTCTTGGTTAATATTAAGTGTTAGTAATTTTGTACCTTTTAAGGAATATATAAAAATTGAATATATTTTAAATTAAAAATAATATAATAATACTATATGTTTTGTTGAAACTATTACCCTTTAAAAAAAAACTAAAAATTTCAGATGAATATATAACAATTTAATTCAACTTTTCAAAGGGAGTTGAACAAAGGAAGAACAAAAAACAAAAAAAGGAGTAATCGAAAAAAACAAATCACGTGAATTGTTTAGTAAGATCGTTTTTTTTTTTCTTAGTCAAAAAAAATACATCGACGAAATCAAATTCAAATGATAAGATACAAAAACAAACAAAAAAGATTACATGATCGAGTTTAAGAAGATATCATTTTTTTTAATACTGTTCTTAAAAGTTGTTTTAAAACAAGTGTTAGTATTATTATTTTTTCTGTTATTAAAAAATTATAAAAAACACAAATATCATTATTTTTTTTGTATACCTAAATTAAAAAAGAAAGAAAATTATAAATACAAAATAATCAACACTAAATATATATATATATTTTTTTAACAATTTTATTTTTTTCTTCCTATTTTGTTATTAAAAAATTTTTTTATTATAAATCAATCACAATGTTGTTTAAGCCTTTTCACCTCTTAATCTTCTAGCCAATTTGATATCTTTCTTTTGGATAGTAACTCTCTTGGCGTGGATAGCAGCTAAGTTAGTATCTTCGAATAAGGAAACTAAGTAAGCTTCAACAGATTCTTGTAAAGCACCAATAGCAGAGGATTGGAATCTTAAATCAGTCTTGAATTGTTGGGCAATTTCTCTAACTAATCTTTGGAAAGGTAACTTTCTGATCAATAAATCGGTAGACTTTTGGAACTTTCTGATTTCTCTTAAAGCAACAGTACCTGGTTTATATCTGTGGGATTTCTTAACACCACCAGCAGCAGTAGCGGATGGAGCAGACTTTCTAGCAGCCTTGGAAGCTAATTGTTTTCTTGGAGCTTTACCACCGGTAGTCTTTCTGGAAGTTTGTTTTGTTCTAGCCATTATGTATTATATGTGTATATTGGGTTTATGTACGGTTTTATTTTTAATATTTTTTTAATTATTTAAAAAAAAGATATAATGGGAGAAAAAATACTCCACCTAAATTTCAATTATTTGCAAAATATTGAATCCTTTATTTATATAAGATTTTTTTTTTTCTAATCCAAAATTAGTATACAAGTAATTATTTTTTTTTAAAAAATATCATCTATTTTTTTAATAATTATTTTTGCCTAATTAGGTAAAAATATTGTGTCATGTGGTGTTAGTTTTTTGTCTGTTTATTTCTTAATAATTATTTTTTCTTAATTAGGAAAATATTATATTTAAAAAAATTGTTAGAAAAAAATAAACACTGGTATATAATTATTTTTTCCTAATTGAGTAAAAATAATTATTTTACTTTTTTTTTTAAAAATCAAAAAATATATATATTAAATTAATAGGCAAACATTAATAAACAAATTCCCAAGAGTTACTATATAAGGAAGTCACTATCAAGAATATAAAAAAAAATTTAATTAGAAAGTTAAATAATTCTAATCCTTTATTTGTATATATTTAAATATAAAAGATAATAAATTATAAAACCATCAGCAGATAAGCTAATACACAAATCAATAAATAATATAATATAAAATGTCCGGTAGAGGTAAAGGTGGTAAAGGTTTAGGAAAAGGTGGTTCCAAGAGACACAGAAAAGTCCTAAGAGATAACATTCAAGGTATAACTAAGCCAGCTATCAGAAGATTAGCAAGAAGAGGTGGTGTTAAGAGAATTTCTGGTTTAATTTACGAAGAAGTTAGAACTGTCTTAAAGTCTTTCTTGGAAAGTGTTATCAAGGATGCTGTTACTTACACTGAACACGCCAAGAGAAAAACTGTTACTTCTTTAGATGTTGTTTACGCTTTAAAGAGACAAGGTAGAACTTTATACGGTTTCGGTGGTTAAATTTTAACTAATACTATAATAATTTATAAGAAATATATATATGTGATTTTAAAAAATTTTAGGTGTTTTTTTTAAACAAATCAACTCGGGATTAGAAAAAAATTCAATTAATTGTAATAAATTTTGTACTCGTCCTCTATTTTTTTTAGATTTGAAAAAGTAAGAAATCTATGAAAACATATTTATTTAAAAGTGTTGGTTTTTTGTAAGGAAATTAAGGTTTCGGAGTTAGAAACGTTTATTTCTTGAAAGTTCGTATTTGTTAAATAGATTTTTTTTCTTATTTTAATAATTTTTTTTTTGATATTCTAAGATTATATAATGTTTTAATTGATTAATTAATTATATTACTATTTAATCATAAAGTTATTAAATTATTGATCTAACTATAGAAGTGGAATATTAGAGCTTATGAAACTTTTGTTGTTATTGTTCACAAAGTAAAGTAATCATAATTTTTTTTTTTTTATTGGAAAATTATTAGATTCTTAAATATATGGTATTGAAAAAAAAACAGTTTGTTTACAAATAACACGTGATTTTTGTTAAATGTTTACCTTTTTTGTTTACATTTTACTTTATTTATAGATTTTAAAAGTATTAATATTAAGAGTTAATAACAATAAAAATACTAAAAAATATATATTTTTAAAAAAACTTTAATATTTTTTTAAATGGAATGTAAACAATCAGTTTAATAGAAGGAAAAAATTTTTTTTTCTATTTTTTGTTCTATAAATATATATTTATGAATTTTTTTTTCTAGCTATAAATACATTTTAATATATATATATGTAATTGTTAAAAATATAAATATAAATATTAATACATATACATATTTTTTTAATTAATTACAATGAGTTTAAATAACCAGTGTATCCATTAAGAATCAGGTTCAGCACTAGTTCTGGGTTCATTTGTTCTTTTGGGGTATAGTCATCCTTCATCATACCAAACAATTTTAAAGAACATTTTTTTGAAGAATTTTCAATTTCATTATGATTTATAGGACAATCACAATTACAACCAATATCAACACCATTATTTCCATTTTTTTCTGTTGTTAATAGTTTTCTAAAGTTTGCAATAATCTTTTTTTTATATTGTGTTGATTTAGTATAAGGATAATGTTTATAATTTACCCATTTATCTGCTAAAAATGAACTATCTACTTTATTTTGGAAATCCCCTGTAACTGGATCATTTTTAATGCAATGGGTTAAGGAGGAGTGTGAGTAAGCAATATCTCTGAAATAGTGTACATCTTCCAAATTCAACAGCATCGCAACACCTAAAGTATGAACAGGTGCATCTCCAAATCTTTCTTTGGTAAAACCCATTTTTTCATCCAAAAATGCAAAGTATTCCCTATACATTGGTGACCTAAATATCTCAAAACTTGCAATTTCAAAATTAGACCAAAAATGGCAAAGATTGAATTCTTCATTGAAAAACTTATCATCATAAATTTTAGGAATTTTTTTGGCAAACCTTATTGTTTCTAAAGCACCTTGTTTATATGCTTCTTTAAATTTATCATTTGTTGCTAATTCTTTATTCTTTGACAAAAAATGCTTCATCTCTACATATCTACTGAGCTCATTATTTAATTCTTCTTCATTATTGATGAACTTGTCCAACACTTTAGCATTTGTTGAATCCTTCTCATTATAGTCTACAGACAAAACTTTGAAATCTTTTATAAATAGATCCCAAAGTGTTCCAAGTTTAAAGTTGGGGTTATTTTGAATATGATTGTTTATAAAAGTTTTTGTGTATCTGAACAAAGATGGTATAGTCCAATAAAGTTCACTAATTAAAATAGTAAAACCATATTTTTTGCCTGCTTTATTCATCTCATAAAATGGATCATAAGTTAAATCACAAAAAAACTTAACATCTGGTTCAATTCTCCAATAATAGTCAAAAGGTTTCAAAAGTTCATGATCTTGGAAAAAACCTGAATAAAACCTACACATTTTATGATATGATTTCATTCCACCATACAATAAACCCCTATCTTCTTGATCTTTTAAAAACACATCTATTTTCATATTTCCCTTTACAGAATTTTCATCATTGAAAGTCCATTCTTTCCCAATATTCAAAACACCAAATTTGACCATACTTTTTGGAACAGAAACTGTCTTCAATATTTCTATTTGAAAAGACTCTTCAAATGGTACATCATTAAGAAAAACATATGGGTATTGAAACCATTGATTGAATCTTATTTCTATATTTTCCAAAGTCTTTATTACATCATTCAACTCTTGATTTCTTGTCAACATGACAAAAGTAGCGTTTTGTTTTTTATAAGTTGGCTGACTTAAATATTCTTCTATATTATTACATCCCTGGGAAAAAGGGTAATCTTTATTTGAAATATATGGTCTATCAGATATTTTAGTTTCTTTATTTTGATAAAAACTGAATATTTTTATAGCAGAAAAAAGTAAAAAAAAGATAAGCAAAGTCAGCATAAGTAGACTTTTTTTCAGTACAGATTTTTTATATTTAGTATTTTTACTATTATTTGATTTTGATATCCAACTTCTCAGCAGCGATAAAGTTGTGTTTTCTGTAAAAGTAGAATATGAATTTATAGATAAATTATCATTTTTTTTATCTGTAAAAGTGCTGTTTAATTCAGGACTATCAAGAGATATATATTGTTTATTTGTGTCGAAACAATTAAATACATTTCTTAAAATTCCCATTGTATATTTTTCTTGAAACATATAAACAAAAAAAAAATTAAAAGAAAAATTAGATATAATTGGTTCACTATTTATTATAAATTTATCAATATAAAACAAGTGGTATTAGTTTGGTGTTGCTCAGAAGATTGATATAGAAATAGTTTTTAAAAATAAAATAAAAAACCTACTGCTTTATATTGAAGATAATTCTCTTGACGCCTAGATTGTATTAATTTTTTAGCGTTTTTAAAATTTGAAAAAAAAAAAAACAAAAAAAAAAAGCAAAAAAAGTACTAGAATTTTGTTTACACAAAAAAAAAAATCATTATCACTAACGAGAAGATAAGTCAAAAATACTATCGGATTTTTCTTGTTGATTAAAATTAATAAAACATTTATATTTTTCTACATATAATCACAATACATAATTTTAATTAACACCTAATATGGTAATTCTTTCTTACCAGTCAATTTTCTAATCAAATTTAAATCTTCCGTTACTTCTTCTTTATCCAAACCTTGTAGTTTTGGTGCTGTTTTTGGTATTTGTTTTCTTTCATATTTTCTAGTACTAGTGTGTGAATTTTTAGTATTATGAAAACTTGAATTATTATCAAGTAATGAAAAATGAAAATTGAGTTCTCCACCCTTTGAATTGTTTCCATCCATCAACATTCTTCTCAATGGGTCATATTTTTGAATTTCATACAACCATTCAGGACTTATAACCAATTCTTCTTCTTCATCCCTATTATTATTATTAGTGTTTTTCTTGTTATCACCATTTCTTCTCTTTCTTGAAGAATTACTTGTTTTACTGGCTTTAGTTTCTGTATGATCTGGTGTAGCACTTCCATTGTAATCATCATCTCCATTTTCATCCTGGTGTCTACCTGCAGAACTCTTTGTAGCTATACGTCTTCTCAAAGATCTTTTGATATCATTAGTACCACCGCTTAAAAGACCACTTAACAAATCATCACTAGTTACAGCATTGTTATTATTATCAGAAAGGAAACCGTCAGATAAATTAGACATAACATTGTCATTGTGATAACTCATGGAATCATAATTTTCACCTTTATTTACGGCAGCAGCAGCAGTGATAAAAGCAGCTTTTAAATCATCATTAGAGCCAGTATTAATATAATTACCTTTTCCACTACGTGTTTTATTATAAGTCAAAATATCATCATTAAAAGTTTGTTTCATATCAGCGATAGCTTGTTCATCCATAGAATAATTTTTCTCATTTGCCACATCCAACAAAATTTTTTCTTCTTGCAAAGATTTGATCTGATTTTCAACATTTTCAAAAAGTTTTTTCTTTAAATTAGTTACAATTTTTTCATACTCCAACTTGGCTTCTTCAATGTCTTGTTGAAACTCTTTGTTAACTCTAGAGATTCTATATTCTTCATATAATCTTAATTTTACAAGTTCTAAATCTCTTCCCTCTTCTAAATCTCTATTCATTCTATTGAATTGAACATCTTCATTATTTAATTCATGCATGGCAGTTAATTTGATTTGCAAAGTGTTTAGTTTGTTTTGATAGTGCTGATACCTTTCTGATACAAATTTGGAATGCATTTTATGAATTCTGTTTTCCATAGTTTGCCTTTTCTTTCTTTGCTGTTTCAAAGCAGTGTTAGAAATTGTTGTTTTACCATTAACCCCTGTGATAATAGTGTTATCTGGCAAATCAACAATATTATTATTCTTTTGTGATTCCATTTTTAAAAAAAAAAAAAAAAAATTATTATTAATTAAATACAGTTATTTTATATTTATCTATGTATATATGTCTATGGTTTTAATTTATTATATATATTTGAATTTTGATTTATGATTTTTGTGTGTTTATGTATTTAAGAAGTTAAAGATGAAATTTTTTTATTTTTTTAAATTATTTTTAATTATTTGTCTCCGTCTTTTGGCATTTCCCTTTTTGCAGTTGGTAGTGAAATTTTGTTACAAAATAAATAAAATAAAAGAAACTATTGCGGATTTAATTTATATAGAATATATTGTGAAAATATTTTTTTTTTAATACAAAAATTTGAGGGGAACAAGTCATTTGAACTCGAATTAAATATTTTTTAAAAAAAAATGAATGAATGAATGAATGACTAGAAAACATTCTTAGCTAAAAAAAAAAAACACCCCAAAAAACCTTTTAGACAAAAAAATCAAAATTAAAACATCAAAACCTTGACTTTTTAATTTTAATTTTAATGTTTAAAATATAAAATAATAATTATATATACAAAAGAAAAAAAAACAAAAGTTATTGAATATCTTACCAAAAGCAAATATTATATTGGAAATATAAATTAAACTAAAAAAAATTAAAAATAAAAAAGTCTATTTATTGTTATTAGAATAGTATGAGTCAAGCTAATAACAAAAATCTTAATATACCATTAATATATGTATCACCTGTTTTTGATAAAAAAGATGATGAATATAAACAAGCTGAAAATGTGAATGATTTTATGATAAACAATAATAATAACAATAGCACATTATTAACTGATAATATAACACATAACATATACTATAAAAAAAAAGATAATTCAACATCTAATATTGCTGAAGATTCTTTCAATTTTGACCAAAACGTTAATTTAAAGGATTTTAACAATAATCATGTCAATGATATTTATATGGAGAGTGACAATAAGTTATATTTAACTACAAGTAATCAAAGTTATACTCATTCATTGAACCAAGACAATTTTTCTAGCAATATTAGAAATAACTTTCCAAACACAAATGACAACAACTTTAATAATAATGTTGGTACAACAAAAAATAATCAAAACAGACAACATATTAGTGATTATTTAGGTGAAGGTTTGGATGATGAGGATGATGAAGAAGATGATATTCAAAGTTTTTACTCTGCTTTTGCCGATATTTTATTATCTCCACCTGACACCAATATTATAACTCCCGTTCAAAGTAATAACACAAATACCAACATTCGATCTTATAATAGTAATAATTGTGCTGATAAATCTACTTTGGTTAGTGAAAATTTACGTACTACTTTTTTGCTTCCTGATATGCAAAAGATTAAATCCAATAATAATAATGGATTGTTAACTGTAAATAGAGTCAGTAGTAGAGAAGAAAGAAGCAACAGTGTATCAAAAAAAACTGGCTCAAGATCAAGATCTAGATCCAGGTCAAGATCTCATTCGTTTTTATCAAATGGTGGAGAAGTGAAGTTGGTTGAAGATTTGAGAAATAAAAACAATAATATTGCTCAAGAAACATTTGACTTAGAAAACGATCAAAACAATTTTTTAAAAATCTCAAATGATGATGTAGAAAGTTTTAGTCAAGTTTCAGAAACAGATATGCAAGAACTACTACAAGATTTAAAATGTTTTGATCCTGTAATTGGAAAAGCTAAAGAAGAGAATATTGCCACTAATATTATTGATACGACTACCAAATATAAATTAGAAAATACTACAGATTCTCAAGAAAAACCGTTTATTTGTGAATTCTGTTCATTTGCATTTTTAAGAAAACATGATTTGAAAAGACATAAAGCTAAACATTTGAATTTGAAGTGTTGCTCTTGTAAAGGTTATTTGATAGGATCTCTACCTATAGAAGCTGAAATATTTTTGTTTAACGCAAAAAATAGAGGATACACTTTTGATAGTTCATCTTTGACTGAATTGCCTGATTTAATAAGAGCAGTTGAAGATATGTCCAATTCTAAATCTTGGGGTTGCGATAAACAATTTCTGAGAACAGATGCTTTAAACAGGCATTTAAAGACTAAAATTGGTAAAGAATGTTTGAAATTGCCTATAGAAGATTTTCAAAATGGTAACATTTATAAAACTTTCAAATTTTTAAAAATGAAAGAATTATTAAATCCTACATTATCATCAGAACATTCTTCTTATAGTAATAATAACAATGACTTCTCAAAAAATAATGAAAAAATAAGAGACAAATTCATTGAATGTAACTTATTTTTAAAAGATATGGATTTGGATCTTTTAGAACAAATAAACTGGCCTATTGATGATTATAACTATGAAGAATATTTCATGGAAACTTATGAAAGAAATTTGCAAAAAGCTATTCAAAGAAGAGTAAAAATAAAAAACCAGAATATTGATAAAGACAGTGATTAATTATATATATATATATGTACCAAAATTAACATTTATCTATCTTGTTATGTAATTCAAATTAATACTGTTAAATTATTTTATCTTTTTTTAAAAAGTTAGATTGTTTGTTTAGCCGGGTAAAAATTATTTAAATTTCGGATTTAAAAAAAAAAGAAACATAATCTGTTAACTGAAATATTATTATTTTATATATATTTTTTTTCTTTTAAAAAAAAAAGAAAACTTCATCAAAAAATATGTTTAAACATAATGTAAAGCATTTAGTAAACCAGAAATATATATATATAAATAAAGACTAAAAAAAACAAACAAATAAATGTCATTAGGTGGTGGAACAGTTGGTAATGATATTAACAATGCTATATCAGCAATTGAGTCTCATACTGATACTTTAAAGATTGATAAATCTTTAATGGAAAGACAAAAATCTATGATGCGAGAGCAACAAGAAATTGAAAAATTACTAACAAAAGATCCCAATCAAAGAATCAAAGTTACAAATATTCATTACAATAAAGAAACAATTCCATTTAAAGATGATACTCTGTTTAAATATTGTGAACAAACATTGGGCAAAGTTACTACTATGGAACAGTTTCAACTACAATCCATGATTTTGCAGGAGAAATTAATTGGAAATGGTTTAATACAACAAATGGATATATCAAATATTCATGCTAAATTAGTTGATATGAGTAAAATTACTGCAATGCCATTTTCTTTTGCAAATAGTGATAATAAAGTTGTTGTGATAGAACCAGAAATCAAATTTATTCCTTTAAAAAAATTTGCTGCAAAGACAGGATCAAAAGTTGGGAATGGAGAAGGTGATGGATATATACAAATGCAGCTTAGAAATTTTTTAAACAATGGTGAACAACTAGTTGTTGATTTGGAAAAAGGTACAAAGACAAAAAATAACATAATGATACAATTATCAAGACCTATAAACATTTGGAATAAAATGAACTTGACTTTTTTACAAAATAAGAGATCCTGGGGAGATTTTTTACAATATAATATGACAAATGGGAAAATTGAATGGTCACATAATTTTAGCAAGTTACCTAATCAAATAAATATGAAAGATAGTATTAAGAATACCCCTTGGAATTTTAATTTTGCGTTTGATTTCGCTAAATTAGATCTACAACAACAACATAATGATAGATTTAAGTTACCGCTTAATATAATCAAGGAATGCAGACCTTACGATAAACTACAATTACAGTTGAATTTAATTAAGGATAATAGAGACAATCATATAACCCCTCAGTTTGGTACTTTGTTAAAGACTACAATTCAAGCCAATTATATTCCTGACTATTCCAAGTATTGGGAATCTGTTCAGTTTGAGACCCAGAATGCACACTCTTTTAAAATAACTGATAGATTTTTGTCATTAATAACCGCTTTTAGAATAGGCTCGATACTTCAATATGGGAATGATGCTGAATTACCTCTTCTTGAGAAATTCCAAAAAGGGGGTCCAAATGATATAAGACTATTCAATACGATGGGTCTTGGACCGAAAACATCCCCTATACTTTCTGAAAAGCATAAGTCTAATATGGGTATACCATTGGGTGGATTACACCATATATCTTATGGAATTTCGATGCTCTACCCTTTCAAACTTGATAGTAATTTCAAATGGTTATTATTTATAAATGGTGGACACTTAACAAATGATTTTGGATCTCTCTTCAAAACTGGTCACAGTTTGAGTTGTGGTGTTGGTATAAGTTTTGTTCATCCTGCTGCCAGATTTGAGTTGAATTTAGGTGTACCATTGATGAAGTATGACAATGATTTTTCAAGAGGTAAAGTACAATATGGATTAGGTATATCATTCTTGTAAATAATTAAAGAGTTATATATATATATATAATATATAATTAATCTGAGGAATTAATCCATTCTGTATGCCTTTGAGTAATGTTATCAACAATCAACTCTTCAATACACTTTTTTTTTAATTCTTCATCCGTCATTTTTATCCAAGTTTCATCATCGGTCTTTTCAGAGAGGATAACAACTTCTCTATTTCTTGTATCTAGTAAATTACCTATAACCAATTGGTGATTATAGTTCTGTAGTGCTTGCTTTGCTTTAACAATTAGTAAATTTGGATCTGTTTCTAATTTGAAGGATATAATCATAGAGTTATTGGCCCATGTTTGTACCAAATTTCTTAAAAATTTAGGGACAGGATCTAAATCCAACACAAGCTTACCAAACTCGTTAAGATGCTTTTTAGACTGATCTTGGAATTCTGATCTAGATTGAATTTTATGTTCTGGCAATTTGTCATATGGAACATAAAAATCACTCACAGCTGCAGCTAAATAAAAAATACAGTTTCTATTATTTAATAAAATAGCTATAGATCTTAAATCCCAAAGGTAATCGTTAACACTATTGAATGTTAACATTAACAATTGGTCTTTATAAAGTTCACTTAATCTTTTCATTTCTACAAGTTCTTTCTTATATTTTGGAATAATTTCACCATCAGAATCAAAATAATCTAAAAATGACACATTTGTAGAACTCATAAAATGTCTATTGAAAGGTTGCAAAGAAAACTCTCTATGAAGGAAGATAACTTTATAACCTTTGAATAAAAATTGTTCAGCACTGGATGCACCTCTAGTTCCTGCTGAAAAATTGTCTATAAATCTGACAGTATTATTTTCCAATGGAACACTTGTACCACCACTAGTAACTAAAACAATTTTGTCATTATTTTCTGACTTATTACATTTATTCATAAAATTTGATGTTTTCAAAATCAAATCATCCAAACTTTCTGGTTTAGGATTATTTATAAAGTATCTGTCTTCAGGTGTATATTCTACATCACAGACACTACTAACTCTTGACATATCAGATGGCATTAATAATAATGATAATATATATATATTTAAGTAATAAGTAGTTTGGTTTTATTTATAAGCTTGTTTAATGTTTGTAAGGGTAGTTTGTAAAAAAATATTCACAACTTGAATTATTATCGGATATAAAAAACATATATATTGAATGTGTAATATTCAAAGTTGGCTTAAAACTTTCCGTTTATGAGCAAAGACTAAACGCGCAGCTATGTAGTCCGATTTTTTTTTTGTTGTTTAACTAACCTAAGTTTCTTTTTTTTTTTTTTTTTTATATTTTTTTTATTGGGTGGAAAAAATTTTTTTTTTTTTTTTCCGTTACTTTAAAAAAAATAAAAAAAAATACATAAATATATTTTTTCAACACATACGTATCAGCTTAGAATTTTGGTTAACACTTAATTAATATATCCTTGGAATTAAATTTGTAAAAAAAAAAAAATACAACCATTGCCACTTCAATTTTAAAGTAATTTAGTACGTACACATATATATTTTTTTTCAACAAATGGCTACTCCTAGAAGAATTATCCCTGGTATGTTAACCAAGGAAGAAGATTTAAAGATCAAAGCTGCTAAGGCCAATGGTACTTACAAAGATCCTGTAGTTGAACAAAAGTTGAAAGAACAACAAGAGCAAGAAGAATTAGAAAACAGCAAACCAAAGATGGCTAAGGCATCTCAAGGTAGAAAAGTTGCTAATGAAAATATTATCTTTGTTGGTAATTTGAACCCAAGTTTAACTTCTGAGCAATTACAAGGTTACTTTAAAGTTTGTGGTGATGTTGTTAACTGTAACATTGTTATTAGTAAACAAAACAAGCAACAATTACAAAAACAAAAGTTTGAAGGTATTGAAGAACCAGAAAATTTGTCTCCGAACTTTGGTTTCATTGAATTCACTTCTGCTGTTGGTGCCAACATGGCTTTAGAACAATTAAACGAAAAGACTATTGAAGGTTATGAAATTCAAGTTAAGAAAGCTTTCAAAAACTTATCTGCATCCAATGCTTCTTCTGAACCAAAATTCAATGTTTTTGTTGGTGATTTGAACACTGATGTTGATGATGATGTTTTAATTAATTTTTTCAAAGACTTAGAAGGTTTTGTCAGTGCAAATGTTATGTGGGATATGGCTACTGGTAATAACAGAGGATATGGATTTGTCACTTTCAACTCTCAAGAATCTGCTCAAGCCGCTATTGATGCCAAAAATGGTCAAGAATTAAATGGCAAAGGTATTCTTTGTAATCATGCTGCAAAGAAAGAACACAAACCCCATAGAAACCAAAATCAAAACAGACATCCAAAACGTGTATTTAATGATCTTCCAAGTTTTTTCTCCTTACAACCACAACACCCTGATGAAGTCACTTTGATACCACCAACAAGATTCTTTGACAAAAGAGCTGTTGCTAATTTCATTTCCAGATCTATAACTCCTGTTGATAATACTTCTGTTTTCATAGGTGGTATTCCAGATCAACTTCACAGATTTGTTTTAGATGTTTATTTGAATGAATTTTTTGGTCCTATTGTTAAAACTGAACATTTCCAAGGCTATTGTTTAGCTACTTTTGCTTACAAAGAAAGTGCTGCTAAATGTATCATGGGTCTACACAAGTATGATGTTGCAGGATTATCTACATTAGTTGTTTACTGGAAGAAGGAATTTGTAAAGAAGCCATATAACAAACAATCACAACAACAAGAAGGAGAACAAGAAGAAAGACAAAAAAAACAAGATGTTTCAGTTGAAGATGAACAACCACAAGAACAAAATGAAGCTTCTGCTGATGAACCTCAAGTTCCAGAAGAACAATTACAAAATTTAAACATTTAAATACTGTAATTTAGTAATGGTTATGTTAAAGAAATCTGAATAAAATCTTGTTAAAAAAAAAAAAAAAAACATAAACTAGGATTTTTTTTTAAGATCTTTTTTGTATTTTTATTTTTTAATTTAATTTAAATTATATATATATAAATATATATATTAATATATAATAGCCAATTTGAAACATAAACTTTGTACAGAATATATATAATTTTTAAACAGGTAAAGTTACAATTAATTAAATGAATTTCATATATTTTAGACTGAATCATGTGAACATTTAATTTTTTTTAGAGCGGAAAAAAAGAAATTTTTTTTTTTGGGTTCCAGAAATTTTGATCTCCGTAACTTCCCCATGTGTGTGTGAAGTTCAAAAAAAAGAATTTTTGCAAAAGAATAAACAAGCAAAGGGTGGCAAACAATAATACGTAAAGATTGTTAAAAAATTTTTTTAAATAAAAAAAAATATAATAACAACCAACAAATTAACATAGTCTTAACTTGTAATCTAATTTAATAATAACCAATTTAATTATATATATATAACTGTTATTATTACATTAACTTTTTTTTTTTTGAAAATACTCCAAAACTTACAAAGAAGAAGAAAAAATCAAAAAAAAAAGAACCAGTTTTATTAAATAACAAAATAATACTTTTGTTTATTTAATATTTATATTATTAAAATTCTTTTTTTTTTTTTAAAAAAAACTTTTGGATGTCATTTGAAAGGAAAAGTTCATTATTAAGAGAAAACATTGAATCATACACCAGCTATAAACTTTTTTTAACAGAAAATATCAAATTAATATTACTTTTACTTTTATCTACATATTTATTATATAGTAGTAAACCAGCCAAATATTTAAGCAAGTTTATATCAAGACTAAGACACTATAAACAATTGATGAGTAACAGATACAACACAAGATCATACAATAGAAACACTGTACAACATCCTTACACTGAAGCTTTAAGCGAAGTTGTCATTGAAGAAGGTGGTTATCCAGGTGGTCTTTTCAATGAAGGTAACACTTGTTTTATGAACTCTGTTTTACAGAGTTTAGCTTCTTCAAAAGAAATTATGCAGTTTTTGGAAGATGAGATATTAAGCAAAGAAAAAAATGTACTACAATCTGAAAAAGAAAATGTAAAGGAAAATGATGAAGAAAAAGAACAAAAAATAATCAGTAAAATTGATTTAAGATTTTCTGAAAAATTACATCATTTGTTATCTGTTTTAAATGATAAATACTATGGTAAGAATTTTACTACTAAGCCTACACAATTATTGAGAACAATTCCTAGAGGTAAAAATAATAGAGATGTTGTCTTTGGTGATGATCAACAAGATGCTCAAGAATTTTTCCAAACAATAATAAGTGAATTAGAAAAAAATGTCAACACACTTTTCAAAGCTTCTAGTAAAAATGGTGAAGCTGATGAGAAAAAAAGAGATGGTGAGTTAAAGACCATCAAGTATAAGGACTTGCCAAAAGATGCTTTATTGAATCAAGAACATTTAGACAAAGTTGGGACAGTTTACATTCCATCATCTCTAATTGATCCAAATATCCCTGAAGCTGATAGTGAGGAAAACAAATTATATTCCCCATATAAACTTATGACTCCATTAGATGGTATTACCTGTGAAAGAATTGGATGTGTTGAATGTGGTGAAAATGGTGGTATAAGACCTTCTGTATTCTCAGGTCTTTCTTTAAATCTACCAAGTGAATCCATGAATGGAACTTTAAAGCTATCTGGATTATTGAATGATTGGAAGAAACCTGAAATTATTGAAGGTGTTGAATGTTACAGATGTTCTTTGAATTTGTTAAAAGAGCATTTAATCAAATTGGTTTCTGAAAATGAAGATCCAACAACTATTAAAACATTACAAATGGTAGATACTTTATTAAGTGAAAAAGTTATTGATGAAGATAAATATAAAGCATTGAGAGATGACAATTACATTGCAAGAATTTCTAAATCCAAAAAAATTTTAATTGCCAGACCACCACCATTATTATCTATTCATATAAATAGATCTTGCTTTGATATGAGAACTTTCCAAATTAGAAAAAACAATTCTAGAGTCGTTTTCAATAGTAAATTGAATTTAACACCATGGACTACTGAATTTAATGATTTACAATTGGATGCCAGATATCCAATGAACAGAAAAGAGAAAGAAAATGAAGAAAAGTATAAACAATTGGAAGATGAAGATATTGGTCATGAATCTAGAGCTGCTCATGAAAAAGTTCAAAAAGGTTTTGAAGAAGAATATGATGATGACGATGATGATGAAGAATATGATGAGGATGAAGAAGAAGAAGAAGAAGAAGGAAACGCAGAGGAAGGAGATGAATCTGAACTTCCAGAGCATCCACCAACCTATTCAGAGATGGAAAATGATGAAACTGATTCTGATGATGAAGAATATGTTCCAAAGGAAAAACCTTCTGAAGTGAAAGATAATGATGGAGATGAATTACCTGAACCACCTGTTACTTTGAATCCAATCAAAGTAGCTAATACCCCAGATGGTCCTTTAACTTATCAATTAAAATCTGTTATTATTCACTACGGATCTCACAATTATGGTCATTACATAGCTTTTAGAAAGTTGAGAGGTTGTTGGTGGAGAATATCTGATGAATCTATAGCTTTAGTAAATGAATCTGAAGTTTTAGGTATACCAGGTGTATTTATGTTGTTTTATGAATATGATTATGATGTTAAAACTGAGAAAATGTCTGAAGATTTGAAGATTACTCAATTGAATGAAAAGATTGAGAAAGTAATGAAAAAGAATAAAGAAGAAGCTGAATCGAAATTGAAGGAGTTGGAAGAACAAGAAAAAGAAAAAGCAATTCAAAAAGCAAATGTAGCAAATGAAGAAACAGAACAAAGAGAAGGTGGTGTCTTATTAGAACAAGAAGAACTGGAAGATAATTAAAAAAAAAGAAAAAAAAAGAAATCAATGATATATATATATATATATATATTTTCACTCCTGTTTTCTATTTGAGGTTTATTAAAGATTAATGTTATTATTATTATATACATCTTTATTTAAAACAAATCCTTTTATCATAACTATTTAGACTTAATTTGTCTTTTTCTTAAATCATTTAAGATTTCATTTTCTCTTTCTTCTTTCAGCAAATCTTCTTGGATCAATTCTTCAATATCATATTCAAAAACATTAGGATCTTTCATATCTTCGGCAGTTATATTTTTTTTTACAGATGTCATTAATTTTATATTATCTTCAGGATCAGCGTTAAGTTTGTAACCTATTTTTTGTTTATTCTTAAAAGTTTTTGATTTCTTCGCATCAAAACTTAGAACTCCAGAAAAGATAGGGAACATAAATCCAACTAAAAAGACCAAAAAAATTAATGCAAATATTATTAGAAACATTTTTTTTTTAAAATAAAAGATGTGATATATATGTGTATATTAATTAATATTAATGGTGTCAGGTTTCAAAAATAATAAATTATGTTTCAATAAAAGTGGTAATTATAAAAAGACAATAAAAAAAATTTTGAATTTTAACATTTTTTCAAGTCACGAGCCATGCACAAAATATTTTCAACTGTTGATAATAAAAAAAAAAACTGTGGTTAAATAAAAAGAAGAAAAAATTTGAAATGATATAGTTATATCAAAAAACTTTTATTTCTTTTAAGATATATAAAAAAAGAATCTCTTTATTTTTTCTTAAAACCCAAAAAACAAAAAAGAAAATAATAAAAAGAGTATCATGTTTTCAAAGATAGCTTTTTCAAATAGAAACGTTATATCCAGAAATGCTTTCAACTCATTGAAACTAGTAACTAGAAATAATAACATTAGACCATTTTCCAGCATAAATAATAAACTTCAACTTCAAAAAAGCTTCATTGCTTTAAACAAAATCAGCAGTAATACTTATGGTGAAAAAATTCCTGATAATATCATAAATCTAACTCAAGAACTTTACGACAAGAAGTCTGATTCATTCTTGATTGAGTTGAATGATTCTTTAGAAGAAATCTCCGAAATAGATCAAGATTTTATTAAAAACATTGATTCAAACCAAGGTGTTTTACAATTTGAGATAGAAAATGTTGGAACATATGTTATTAACAAGCAACCACCAAACAAACAAATATGGTTATCTTCTCCAATTTCCGGTCCTTTCAGATTCGATTATGATAGTTTGATCAATGATTGGGTATCTTTAAGAGATAATGGAGAAACCAGACTACTAAATTTACTAAACAAAGAAATTAGTGATGCTTCCAACAACAAATATAAACTTGAATTGTTATAACCTCTATAATAAAATAAAATCATTATTATTCAAGTGATTTTATGTTTTTTAAAACATTTTATTACTTTTGAAACTGTCTCCCGGGATAAAGTGTTCCGCTGCGTCATTTATTAGTTGATTCTTATATCCGTATCTCGGATTTAGATATCAACAAACACACACAAAACTTGCACATATAAAAACTTTTACTTTTTGATAAGAGAAAAAGAATTATAGGGTGAAAAAACAGCGTTATATATATTTTTTTGTTTCCTCCCCCCCCCCCCCCCCTTTTTTTTTTAAACAAAATAATTAAACATTTATTTATTTAATCTATATCTATATAAGTTACAAACTATTTAAACGAAATGAGATTTAGAATTATCTATGTTTTTTGACATTTTTTTTTGAAATTAATAATTAAAAAAAAATAACATTAATTATAACCACACCCAATTATAAAAAAACCCCCTAAAAAAGAAAATAACATATAAATATATATATATATATACAAATATATATAAAAAACTATATTTATTTAAGCATCAATTACAAAGAAAAAAGAAAAAATGTCATTTGCCGCTCACGATTTCAAAACTATTTTACTTACTTTCAAAGATTCAGATGCTGCTGAAACTTTTAAAGAACAAGCATCAAAATTGAATGGTGAAATTGTTCATGAATATGGTTTGATCAAAGGATTAGCTGTTAAAGTTCCAAAATCATTAAATTTAGACTCCTTGAAAAATAACAAGTCTCATGGTATTGTCCATGTAGAAGAAGATCAAGAAGTCAAGGCTAGCACTTAAAATGGAATATCCAAATATGTATCTACATCTAATGGTAAACCAAACTCTAATTGTTGAGTTAGTTTATTTAATTTTTTAACACTTTTACTTTCCTCTTCTTTTACTCCTCCCTTTTCCCCATAGGACGCAAGTTTTTCCTCTTTCTCTAACAAATATGCAATTTCTAGTGGAATAACTGTACTGGTATTCTCATTTAACAATTGTAAATGTTTGCATTTTTGGAAGATTTGCATAGGATCATCAAGTTTCATATTTATTCTAGAATCAATATTTGTCATTTTGATAAATGAGAGCAATGTGTAGTAAGAATCATTCAATGCATTATGCAATGATGTATGTGGTATGTTCAAAAATCTCAATTGTTTCTTAACAGAGATAGAATCACTAAGCACTATTCTACTTAGCTTCTCAGTATCATAAACATTAACAGTTGGCTTTCTAAGTTTAACCCTTTTATTAGCATTCTGTTGTTTTCTTTGAACATTAATTGAATTTGTTAACTGGGAATCAAATTCAAAATTTTCTTTTAAAGTAAATTCTTTTTTTAAAGAGCTGATATCACCCATAACAGATTGACCGACTAAAGCAACTTTAAACCCATTTTCAGCTAAAGTTTCATTATTGAAATATCTATCCCAAATCAACTGTAAAAAACTATGAGTGTTTTTAAAATCTAGAATATAAGTTTCATTAAATAAGGATTCTTGTTTTTTGCAGAATATAAATTTTTTATTTCTCTGTGTTATTCTTTCTTTAATAATTATGTGGTATGTTCTAAAAAAAGGATCTATACTTTTGTGATAAAAGCCATTATTACTGCTGTCATAAAAACCATTTTCTCTTGGATCATAAATAGTGATACCAACTTCAGTGATTTTACCAGAGTTTTCATATTCTTCTAAATCTAAAGATATGTAAATAGTATCATGCAAGTTTGTAGAACTGATAAAAGGTTTTAAGTTAATTCCACAGTGTTGTTTAGCATTACATCTTTCATATAGTTTATGTATAAGTAATTGATCTTCAATAAATGAATCCTTCCAATTTTTGTTTACTTTTGGATTAACTTGTAAAATCAAAGGAAATTCTTTAGCAATAAAATTTTTTAAAAATTTAGTTTTTTCATTATTAAGCACTGTTGTTGCTTGCAAATAATCATTCAATCTTTTCTCTTGTGTGACTTGGAAATTTTTTGGATAAACTATTGTATCTAATATTTTTGTAGAATCTTTAGCTAAAAGTCTTTTACAATCAATATCTGTGCTTTTAAGAGATTTCAAGTAGTCAACTTTTGAGTCATCCATAATAAATCTTTTACCTAATTTTGAAATAATCATAGTTTGCTTGTGTCTTCTTATTGGTTTCTTAATTGTTTTATTAAAAATATTTGATTCATCATATGTATTATAGAATTGATTTCCATATCCTCTTCTGTTATTATGAGTTCTTTGGAAACCATTATTATGATTAAAATTATTATTTCTGTTATACATTATGTTTATAATTATCGATGGGCAAAACACTAATCTATAAATTTTTGTTGCGTGTAAAGTTTAAATATTTGAGATTTATAAAAAATTTGTACAATTCTTAAAGTTGTTCAATGGTTATTCAGGAATACATATATATATATGAGACTATATTTTTATTAAATTAATAAAAAAAAAAATTCTATAAAAAAAAAAAAACTTTGTCGTATTTTTTATTATTATTAAAGCAACTTTTTGAGCTATTAAAAAAATAATACAAAAAAAAAAAGCAATTTCATTCATTCATAAAATTTTTAGTTTTTTAATTGGTAGCGTTTCTTTATAAAAAATTAGTCATTTGTCATGTGGTCAATATAGAACAATCACGTTGTAAATACATTTTTTTTTATGTATAAAAAATTTTTTTTTCTTTTTTTTTAAAAAAAGGGATTTAGAAAGAAGTTTGTTTAAAAAAGAAAAAAAAAAGAACATGTTTTATAAATTTCTTTCACATTTTATTAAAACCAAAAATATATAAACTTGTATAAAAAATATTTAAAATTCAAAAACTTTTTAGTAAAATAAGTTATTGATTTTTTTTGTTTTGTAAATATGGCCGAAAATTTAGAGACTGTGAAAATAGTTAGTAATAAAAAACATTTATATAGTGCTTTTTTAGTCGGTGGAATATCTTCAGTGACATTACAACCATTAGATTTATTAAAAACTAGAAAACAACAACAAAATAATGGAAAGGGGAAATTTGTTTTCAAATTAGGAGCTGAAAATTATAAAATTATAGATCTTTGGAAAGGGACTTTACCATCATTTCTCCGAACTTCAATTGGGTCTGCTTTATATCTTACCACTCTGAATAAGCTTAGACAGACAATATCAACAATTGAAAATAAACAGTATAACAAAAGCACAAGCTATAATAAATCCTCAAATCTTCCCAAAATATCAAATTGGGGTAACCTAATATCAGGCTCAATAGCTAGATCAGCCATTGGTTTTTTGCTTATGCCACTAACCGTTATAAAAACAAGATTTGAATCCACAATTTACAATTATAAAAGTTTGAATGAAGCTGTAAAAGATATTTACAAAGAAAATAAAATCAATGGTTTTTTTAAAGGGTTTGGTTCCACTATTTTGAGAGATTCACCTTATGCTGGTATTTATTTGGTAAACTATGAGTTTTGTAAGAATTTTTTAAATAAGCATACTTCAGTAGAACAAAATAATTTTTTGGTTAATTCAAGCTCAGCAGTGATAGCAGCATGTACTTCAAGTGCTGTGACTGCACCATTTGATACAATTAGAGTAAGAATCCAATTACAACCTAATTTAAATAAAAATTTGTTTACAACTTTTGTAGATATAGCAAAGAATGAAGGTTTTATAAAACTATTTGATGGATTAACTTTAAGATTGATGAGAAAATCATTAGCTGCAGCTATAGCTTGGGGTGTTTATGAAGAATTGATTAAATAATAATAAAAAAACATATCACCATCATCATTATATATATATATATATTTATTTTTATTTTTTTTTCGATTTTATAATTACAAGTTTTTGAAATATTTCTTTAGGCAAACATAAAGTTGTGTCTAGAATTTCATCTACTACTCCAAGAGCACATAAAGCTGTGAAAGAATGAAACAGATCACTATCTATTTCATCATCATTGTCAATTGCAAGTAATTTTCCAAACCCCCCTTTTATATTGTCCTGCATTTTGAAAATATAATTTTCAAATTGTTTCAAATCATATGGTGTGTTGTCTGTGACTTGAAAATATTCCATAGCAGAAAAATTCCAAAAACTATAACAGGTATCAGCATTTTTATTTTCTCTTCCATTAAAACCACCATTTCCAGGATATTCTTCTTTTTCCTCTTCTACTCCTTGTTTTTTAAAAATTTGTCTATGACATAACCATTCAAAGATTAAAATTTTTTTGTCTATAGAAATTTCATAACCATATTGAATTTTTAATAATTTATAAATGGATGCAAAACATGAAATATAACCACTATGTAATTCTCCTTTGCCAAAATTTATAAAACCTAAATTTTCAACAAAACATTTATTTTCTAAAACATCTAAAATATAGTCTAAGCCTATCAAATCTAAATGATTGAAAATGAAAAGCACACAACAACTCATATAAAACTCTCTTATATCATCACACTGTTTCAATTGTTTAACTAAATCTGAGCAAATCCTTTCAATATTTATAAATTCAAAATCTTCTACACCAAGTAGTAAAAAATTTAAAATTGCAAAGAAAGTTTGGGATATACCAGGTGTACCTTTAGGAAAATGTTTTTTGTGAGGAGTGAAACCAATAAACACTTCAGAATCAATATACAATGTTTTGATATATGCGATTTGTTCCTCTTTTTCTTTATTTTCAACCCCTAGCAAATACATTGCCAAAAGGGTATAGAAAATGATGGTTAATCTATTTGGATCATAGCTTGTAGCTTGTTGTGGTAAATATGTCATATGATGAGAAATGTATCTAATATGTTTTTTTTGCAAAAACTTTGGTGAAGTTAGGAAAGAAATTGATTCATTTGATAATAACTTTGACAGTGTAATCTTGTTTATACTTAAAGGAAAATTTAAACTATTAGAGTTCAAAGATCTTTGACAGATACAAATAACATTTTGATTGTTGTTTATCCAATAAAGTCTAAAATCGACAACTTCCGAATCTATAGAAACATTGTTATAATTGAGTTTATCAAAATCCACAAATTCCCCTTCTTCTTTGTTATCAAACAGAGTAATATTTCGTAGATTTGTATGTGTCAAACCTAAACCTATCAATTTTGTAAAACTTTCCTTCACTGCCCAAATCATAGTGAATAATCTAATCTTATTTTCTATATTTGTCTGTTTTGATAAAAGAAATTGTTCTTTCTCTGACAATATATCGTTAAATAAAGTATAATTAAAATTTTGTTTCTCTTCATCCTCCTCTGTCATATGGTCATTAATATTTGCTATATCTATTCCCATATCAATTCCTTGATTGTTAACAACCATTGTAGATATACACTGGGAGATGCAATTCGACATATTAAATTTTAATAATTGATTATTCGCAAGATATGGTTTCCCATAAGAAGTTTTATGAAATGTTAATTTTTCTTCTTCTCCCTCCCCATTTATGACATAACTAGAACATACTCTTTGACAAAGTAATCTATTTAAAATAAGAGTAAGTTTATTTTCTATATGATGAAAGCTGTCAATAGTTTGAAAATCTTTTTGGTCAAACAACTTTCTTTTTAATGATTCAAATTTGAAAACATTAGTTTCAAATTCTTTTATTTCATTTTTAGACAGTAGTATTAAAAACAAACTAGAACTACTCATAGTTTTTTTTTTTTTTTTACTGTATTTCTATTTATGATGGTTTATTAATAGGGAATTGTATATATATTTTTTAACAACAGCAAAGAAAATAAAAAAAAAAGAACAAGAAAAAAAAAGAAGAAAAAAAAAAATAGTAAATATGTGGTATATCACGTGTATTATTTCCCTTATCAAAGATTATTATTTTTCTCTTTTTCTTTTCTCCACTTATAATAAAAAAACACCTATTTTATTTTTTTTTCTATCATAAATTGATGTATAATATTGTATGAATTATAAAAAAAATATATTCTCGGGGTATATTAATTAAAAGGTAAGCTAAATTATTATTTGCACCGAGGTATAAAAAAAACAGCAAAAATATACAAAAAAATAAATGAAAGAATATTATTAATATTTTATTGTTTAAAAAAAAAACAGATCTTTAAAATAGATAAACCATTGTACGTAATATATATTTTTTTATCATTACATACATTTACTAATAATAGTATTAAAGAGAGAGAGAGAATATGATCAAAATAAGATATAGTTAAATAATACAAAAAGTCGGATCTATTTACATTGAATATTACGAAAAGTCGGATCTATTTATATTAATTAATTACAACAAAAATTATTGTATCAGTATAGAAAGAAGGACAAACGATATAGATGTATAATTACAGTAACATTAATTAAGTCTAATACTGTTATATTGATAAGCCACTTATAAACACTACAACTATTAATTAATTAAAAAGTTCAAGCAGATATATAATAATAATAATTATAGTATATGTATACATATCCCCGACAACGACAATATTATTACTATTATCACTATGGTATATATTTTTTTAATCTTTAACAACAAAAAAATATGACCATATTTAAAATTTTGAACGATAAGCAATTTTTGTTATATATATATTTTTTCTTCTAGTAAGGTAAGACAAATTGAAAAAAAAATAGAAAAATCCTCCCTAATGAAAAAAAGATTATTAGTATTTTTTTCTTTTCTCGCGGATTAAAAAAAAAATTTATTTGTATTTTTTTTTTTTTCGGTAATTTTGCAACTATTTTTACTGATTAGCCTTTTTTTTTTTTTCACCTTTTGCGATAAGAAAAATTTAATAATATATATTTTTTTATCATTACGGTAAAAACTCATATGCGCTTGTATTTATTTTTTTTGATCTGCACCTTTTATCAACTTATCAATTAATTATTTTAATTTCATATATATATATAAACAACTCTTTATTTTATACTTTTACTGTTTTTATTTTAATTCTTTCTTCTTTTAATCATATTGTTAATAAAGAAAAATATTAACAACAAACCAGTAAAATTCTTTGTTTAACTATAATCAATATATAGTAAAGACTTTATTATTATTAATTATTTATTTTACTTTTTTTTTCTCTTACATATTGAAATATTATTAATATGCCTGACCATATTTCATCATCTGGATCTGATGTTCAATCTACTACTGAACATGAAATGAAACCAATCATTTCCATCACTCAAGAACAAATTGGTGATAAAACTGCTCAAATAGCTACTATTCTCTCTCCTGGTGGTGAAGAAGTTGTTTTATCAGGTGATGTTGATGATGCAATGAAATATGCTGATGAAATTAGAGATTTTGAATACACTGAAGAAGAAGATAAAAAATTAGTTAGAAAATTAGACTTATGTTTACTACCTATAATGGGTTTATCTTATTCCCTTCAATTCTTGGATAAAACCTCTATTGGTTCTGCTGCCATTTTAGGTTTAAGAACTGATTTGAAAATGGTTGGTAATGATTACTCTACTGCTTCCTCAATGTTCTACTACGCTTATATGGGTGGTTTGCTGTTATTCCCAAGATTACTACAAAAGACAAAACATTTTATGATGTTATTATGTGGTGTCACTTGTACTTGGGGTATGGTTCAATCTTTACAAGCAACCCCTAATTTAAATTACAAAGGGTTTTTAGCTTTAAGATTCTTTTTGGGTTTTTTTGAATCCGCAATCACTCCTGCTTTCAACCATTTAACTTCTCAATATTACAAACAAGAAGAAATGTTTTCTAGATCTATCAGTTGGTTTGCTTGGAATGGGTTTGGTACTATTTTAGGTGCTTCCATCTGTATTGGTTTAGTTCAACACGTTGAAAATGGTGGTACTTACACTCTAGCTGCTTGGAAATTACTGTTCTGTGTCACTGGTATTATGTCTATCTTTGTCACTTGTTGTATGGCTGTTCATATTCCATCAAATCCAATGAAATGTTGGTTTTTGAGTGATAGAGAAAGAAAAATGGTTTTGAAAAGAATTCAAGGTAATCAAAAAGGTTTTGGTAACCATACTTGGAAATGGTCTCAATTTAAGGAAGCTTTCATGGATTGGAAAGTGTTGTTGATTGTTGCCTTTGCTGTCGCTGATAATATTCCAAATGGTGGTTTAACCAATTTCTCATCTATTTTGATTTCAGAAGAATTTGAATTCACTACTTTGAAAACTTTGAAAATGAATTTGATTGGTGGTGGTGTTGAATTTGTTTGTCCTGTCTTTGCTTATGCTTCTTTATACATTGCAAAAAAGAAAGGTGGATGGATGGGCCACAAAATGGTTTGTGCTATATTTGTCCAACTTTTAACTTTAATGTGCATTTGTTTACTAGCTTATGCTCCAAACAAATATGCAAAACTTGCTGGTGTTTACTTATCTTCTATCAGTCCTGTCAGTTTTGTTTGTGCTTTATCTGCCATTTCTTCTAATATTGCAGGTTCTACAAAAGTTGCCACTGTTAATGCTTTATTTTTGTTAGGATATTGTGGTGGTAATATTGCTGGTGCATACACTTTCAAAACTTCTGATGCTCCAGATTATAATCCTGCTAAACAAGATATGGTTATTTCTTACAGTGTCTGTGTTGGTATTCTAGTTGTTCTATATATTGGTTATCAATGGGAAAACAAGAAAAAAGCCAAATGGGTTGAAGAACATCCAGATGAAGGTGAAAATATTGAAAACTTGGCTTTCTACGATCTAACTGATAAGGAAAATCCACACTTTAGATACAGTTTATAAATTGTAAATTGTATTATCAAAAAAAAAAAAAAAAACACACAGAGAAAGAAAATAGCTGGCCTGTTTTTTTTTAAAAAGATTAATTTTTTCTTCACAATGTTATTAGAATATTAATTCTTATATATATATATATTTAGAACAGAAAAAACCTTTTATTACATAATTACTATAATATCATATTAAAAATTTTAAATTTACAAAATTTTTTTCATTTATATTTACGGATGACTCAATTTTTAAAATTTTTTTTTTGTTAGTTGCTTTAGATTCTTCAAATTTAGTCATTACAATTACCCGACCATTCTATTTGCTAAAACATTCCCTATATTGAAGAAACCAAAAAAAAAAAAATTAAAAAAAAAACAAATATATTTAAAAAAAAAAAAAAGAAAGAAAAAATATATATGAATTAAAAGTATTCAAAGTAAGAAAAAAAATTAAAAAATTATTTATTATTATTTATAAAAC
Source organism: Hanseniaspora sp. CRUB 1602 (assembly GCA_030573575.1). Classification (NCBI taxonomy): domain Eukaryota; kingdom Fungi; phylum Ascomycota; class Saccharomycetes; order Saccharomycodales; family Saccharomycodaceae; genus Hanseniaspora; species Hanseniaspora sp. CRUB 1602. The sequence continues at coordinate 198,230 of JAJMDL010000004.1, read as the reverse complement.
CGAATTAAACAATGCTATACAACAATTTAACTAAACTTGTTAAAACAGGTGTTGAGTTTCTTTCAAGTGATGAAATTAAAAATGATTATGCTATAGAAAAACTCCAGTTTTTAATTGAAAAAGGTTTAACTAATGAGGAAATATTACAAGCTTTAGAAATATATAATTTAAAACAGAATAAAATGACAGATGTAATTTGTGATGTAGATGATGATTATTTAAATATTTTGAGAGATGTAATGCATGTTGAAGATCATAAGAAAATAAAAAAACAAGAAACAGAACAATTATATGCACTTCCACCTCTCCCACCACCCGTTCCTGCAAAGGATTGGAAAGATGTTTTTATAATGGCTGCTGCCTCCTCTGGTGTAGCATATGGAATGTACCATTTAATGCATGAGTTTATTTTACCAAAGGTTATGCCCAAATCTGATAATGAGGTTGAAAAAGATAAAAATGAAGCACTGCAAAATATTGAAAAGATTGATAATAAATTAGAAGAAATTGATTCCAAATATAATGATTCAGCTCAGAAAGAAGCAGGAAAATATAAAAAATTGGAAGAGATAATTGTAAAATTAACCAGAAAGATTGATGATCTAGAAGAAGAAAAACACAAGGTAAAACAAGATTTTAAACTACTTCAATCTGATATCAAAGCTTTATCTAAAAATTTCAATAAATTTATAAGTAATAATGATCATAGCAAATTTTTGACACAAATGGAGAAAGAAATAAAGAGTTTGAACAGTATACTAGAATTTAAACTAGATTCACAAAAGAACACTTTTTCTAAAAAAGAAAATGGAGATTCCTCAACAACTCAAAAAAAAAATACAATAAATTTCAACGATTTGACTAGACCGCCTCTATTTGACAATAGTTTAGCTATAAATCAAATTCCAAATGCTTCTGATATTTTGTCTAAAATGAATTTAAAACCATTAAGTAATAGCCATGTAGAAAGTGATGATGACAATGATGCAGCAATTAGAAACGAAATAGAAAATATATCTATAGACCATTCATAATGAATAATAAAATGTAATTATATAAATGGTTTTTTAATAACATAATTTATTTTTTTTTAAAAAAAAAAAAAAAAAACAAAAAAAAAAAAAAAACTGTTTACATATATATAATTGTAACAATGTCTTTATCTCTCTTTCTTTTGTTTTTAAAAATTATTTCCCTTCCATAACCAATTTCTGTATTTCTTCTTTTTGATTTGCAATATCTCTCATTTTTTGTTCAATAGTATCCTTACAAATTAATCTGTAAACAGTAACTTGTCTTTGTTGACCCAATCTATGTGCTCTATCCATAGCTTGAGAATCAATAGTTGGATTCCAATCAGAGTCATAAAATATAACAGTATCAGCAGCAACTAAATTAATACCTAAACCACCAGCTCTGGTAGATAACAAAAAAATGAAAATATCATCATTGGTTTGGAAATCAGAGACTAAATCTCTACGTCTTTCCAAAGTAGTAGAACCATCCAATCTAACATATTTATAACCTTTAAAAACCAAATAGTCTTCAATCATATCCATCATCTTTGTCATTTGGAAGTAGATCAAACATTTATGACCACCTGTTTTCAATTCTGGCAATAGTTCACTCAATTTCTTCAATTTAGCAGAATCCTGAATAAATTTATCAATAGTAGGTACTTGAACATTTGGTGTGTTGAAACTATTATTGATAGGCTTAACATTCATTTCAGATTGAATCAATGGGGTCTCTAATTTTTTCAAACTTAAATCAACTTGTTGTTTTATTGGAATGGTCTTTAATGCTTTAATAACAACAGACTCATTGACTCTGTTGTTTTTACCACTGATATAAGTATTAATCATTGGAGCAACACATGGTTCAATAAAAGCAGGTTTCCATTTATTTAGATAATGAGTATCTGTAAAATTATCAATAACTGTATCACCTAAACATTCAATATCAGTGAGTTTAGATGGAATAGTAAAATTTTTGTTTTTAACTTGAATATCATTCAATTCTTTAGGTGAGTAAATTTTAGCTCTTCTAGCATTAATCTTTTGTTGTGAAAGTTTATTTTTTAAATCTATAGCTCTGGATATTAAATCAGTAGATTGTAAAGAACCAATATTTTCAAAAGCATTTAAATAATCACTTTTGTTATTAAACAAATTCAAAGACTCAATTTCATTGCTGTTGCTATTATAAACATTAAATTCTTTAATTGAAACATTATTTTTGGCAAAATTTGGTTGAAGCAAATCCTCATATATCAATCTTGGCATGTTGTATTCAATTTCATTAGTGGTACTGTTAAAAATGTCAGTAGTATTGTTTCTGATATTATGAACATTATTACCATATTTACTAAAAGAGAAAGAAGACTTGATTTCATTAGCTTCAAACAAATAAGGATGATTACAAACTTTTCTAAATTCCATAACAATATTCAATAATTTACCTTCTTGTGAAGGGTTGTTATTATTGCTATTATTACTATTATTATTATTAGTGGTGGTAGCAGGAGTTACGGATTCACCATTTTCAATAGCATTTTGTCTTTGCTGCTGTTCTAAAGCTTGTCTTTCAATATCTTCATAATCACCATTCAAACCAGATTTTAACATGTTATACATTTTCTTTTGTTTCAATGTTAGCTCACACATGATATCAATTTCTATTTTGTCTTCTAATTCCTTTTGAACATTTTTTTTAACTCTTCTCAACATAAATGGTTTTAAAATATCGTGCAATCTTAATAAATTAGCAGAGTTTTTGAAATTAGAATCACTGTTAAAGATTTTGTTGAAGTTATCAATAGATTGAAAAAAATTTGGCATAATAAAATGCAATAAAGCCCATAACTCTTCTAAATTGTTTTGAATAGGTGTACCAGTCAACAATAGTTTATTTTTACAATTGATGTTTAGTAAATTCTTCCATCTTTGTGATTGGAATGATTTAATAGCTTGTGCCTCATCCAAGATCATATACTGCCACTGCAGTTGTTTGATATATTGAATATCATTAACAATCATTTGATAAGAAGTGATCATGACATGGAATTCTGCTTTATCCTTGTCATAAATCAGATTCTTTCTATCCCAGAATTTTCTAAGAGTCTTTCTATCATTAGCTGATCCCCAATATGGTAAAATTTTAAAATCGGGAACAAATTTTTGAAATTCTTGAACCCAATTATGTAAAGTGGAAACTGGTGTAACAATCAAGAAAGGCCCCCAGATATTATGATTTTCGGCTAAATTAGCCAACATGGAAATAGATTGAACAGTCTTACCCAAACCCATTTCATCTGCCAAAATACCATTAACATTCATGGAATATAAGGAATTCAACCATCTCAAACCGTTTAATTGATATTCTTTTAAAGTACAAGCTAAAAGGGAAGGCTGTTGTAAATTTTGATCATCATTGTTCAAATCTGGATTAGTGAAATTTAATTCAGCACCATTCATGTTGTCTTGCAAGTTTTTTTTAGCAACTTCTTTAGCTTTCAAAGCGATTGCTTCATCATTCAAAGCATCAAAATCTAGTTCATTAATGTTGCTGATAACTGGTTCTGAACCATCACCAGAATTGCCTTCATCATTAGCCAAGGACTCGTCATTACCCTTTTTAGCAATGAAGGAAGAAACAATTTCAGATTGTTGTAATAAAAATTCTAATTGTTTGTTTTGTCTGTTTTTTTCCTTCAACTCTTGTTCTTTCTTTGCCATTTCTAAAACTTCTTTTTCTTTCTTCTTCTTCAAATCTTTTTCATCTCTTATATTCTTCTTCCAATAAGAAGACATTTCTCTTAAACCCCTTCTAGCTCTAATTTGTAGATCCTTAGTCAATTTAGTACTTTTTTGTTGCCATTTTCTTGCCTCTTTATTAATCAAATGAGAAATTTTTTTGGCATTAGCTTTTCTGACAGCATTTGTCAATCTCATACTTCTACCAGTTCTGATAGCATCTTTTCTAGAGATATCTCTCCAAATAGCAAAAAGAGTATTGTCATAATATTTTTGTAATGATCTAGCCTCTTTAGCACTCAATTTCATACCATATTTCAACAGCTGTTCCGGTTCATAAGTATTATTAGTTATATCAATTGGATTTTTGAAAGCAGTATTACCAATATCTTGTACAGAGGTGTCTTTTTCATTATTATCATTTTCCTGGCTTTCAGTGTTAGAATCCATGACAACACCACCATTATTCATATCTACAGTATTATTATCATTACCATCAGCAGTTGTAACTTTCTTTCTAACATATTTTCTTTTCTTTCTAGCACCATTTGTCTCAGTATCATCTCCACCATCATCTTGTTCAGTAGTTGTTTTAGCTCTACCTCTTCTTCTTTTAGGACCATTTTTATCAGCCTCTAGTACTCTTTTAAGTTTAGATGCATGTTTTTGTGAAAAAGTGAATTTGATTTCTAATTGACCATCCTCTAAGTCTTCATTTGATGGTTGCTTGAAAGCTGTTATATGACATTGAGTGAAAGTTCTAATCTTTGTAGTTCCTGATTTTTTAAGAGCTTCAATTCTAATTTCTCTTTTACCATATGCTTTTACTGCTTTAACCAACAAGTTTCTGTTTATTTCTTCTTGAGTTTGTGGACTTCTGATGAAACCATTTGACATTAAAGTCGATCTATTATTAGTGCTATTTCCATTCGTGGATACTCCATCAGTAGTACATTGCTCAGAATCAGATACAGCACTGTTTATAGTTTCATCATTGATAGACATATCTTGTTTCTTTGCATTTTTAATTACAGATTCTTTAAGTAAAGATTTATTACTTTTACCCCTTCTTCTTCTTCTTTTAGGTTTTGCAGTTGAATCAGGAGTATCTTTATCGATAGTAGACGGTTGAGAAGAATCTTTTTTGATTTTACCATTTTTATTTGATTTAACACGTCTACCTCTTTTTGGAGCGATCACATCTGAATTTTGATCATCTCCAGCAATTCCATTATGATTGAGAAGTTTCTTCAAATCACTAATATTTTTAAGATTTTTCAAATCTTCAATACTGTTACCATTTTGTAAAGCTTCTTTAAATTCATCATCAAATTCTTTAATATTACTCTTTATAGCACCAATAATCAAACCAGCAGTCTCATCAACAGATTTATTAAGATAAATATTATAATTATCTAGTAAAAAATCAATAACTTTTTCATCTATTAGAGATAAAAATTCTTCATTTAAATCTGAATCTAAAATGGCTAATTTTTCTAGTAGCTCTATTTTAAACTTATTAGTAATTGTTGTTACAAAATCTTTATTTTTATTAATGGACCTTGTATTTTTATAATCGTCTAATGATTCTTTAATATTAGAGTTATAGTTTTGGAAAGATTCCCATTCTTGTAATTTAATATATTCATATTCCTTTTGCAATTGTTCTTTCAAAACATTTTGGATAATTGTTGGTTTAGTCTTTGTTTCATAAAGTTCTATTAATGGATTTTTACCACTAATAGAATGATTATTTTCAGATGAAGCATTCATTTGAAAAAGAAAATATAATAATAATATATATATTAAAATTGGTTTAGTTTTTTTTTCCTTTAGTATTACTGATCTGAATATGTATATATTTTTTTATAATATAAAAATTTGTCTGTTTAAGTTTAATGTAATAATAAAGAAAAAAAAAAGGACAGTTAATTTATATATAGTTTCTTGTTGCTGGTTTATAAATTACCATAAAATATCTTTTTTTTATCCCCATACTTGACTATTTATATTATAAATCAAAACAGTAATTAGAGAGAGGGAAAAAAAAAAAGAAAGAGAAAGAAAAAAAATTTGTTGAACACCTTGTTGTTTTAATTTTATTTAAAATTAGGAAAAATTTTTTTTTTTATACAAACTAATTAATTTTTTTTTCTTCTTTCATAAATGTGTATTATATATATTTTTTCTTAGAAAAAACAAAAATCCCCTTCTTGTACTTTATATTCAGTATAAAAAGCAAACTTTAAATATTTATATATAACATCTTTTTTGTAAATGGAAAAACGTGAAGATTTTATAAAGTTTAAAGTACATGTAAATACGTGATACTATTGTTTTTTTATTTATTATAACAATATCATGTACTTCTTCTTTAAAAAAAAATAAAAATAATTATTATAATATTGATTAAGGTGTTGAAGTAATTGCTTAGGTGTGTAATTTTATAAAAAACGAAAGAAGGAAAAAAAATTTTTTTTTTTTTTTTTTTTTCTTTTTCCCGTAGTTTAATTTTGAACTTTTTTAAAAGAAATTTTATTATATTTTTTTGTTTGTTTTTCGCGTTTTTTTTTTAAAAATTTTTTTTAACAGTTTTGGAATGTACGGCTGAATTACTTATTAAATCAAAAAGTTCACATGACTATAAGAAAGAGAAACAAAATTTTTTTTTTCTTTCGGAATTAAGGTTTCCACGTTTACATTCAAAGATTTCAGTGTGAAAAAAAAAACATATTATATGGATGAGAATGTGACTCAGACTTATAAGCATCCCGTATTCGCTCAGATATTTTTCTTTTTTATAAATCAAAGAGAGTGAGAAAATTTTTTTTTTTTTTTTAAATTAGTATATTTCACTTTTTCATGAATTTTTTCTCATTCTTTCATATAAAATAAATATACAAAAAAAAATAATTTTTTTTTAACCGTAGACACATTTTCATATATATATATATATCTATTTTTAAAGTAATAATGTCTACTTTTGGTACTGTTTTCAAAGTTACTACTTTTGGTGAATCTCACTGTAAGAGTGTTGGTTGTATAGTAGATGGTGTTCCATCAAATTTGGAAGTCACTGAAGAAAAATTACAAGTTCAATTAACAAGAAGAAGACCAGGTCAATCTAAATTGACTACTCCAAGAAATGAAAAGGATAAAGTTGAAATTCAATCTGGTACCGAATTTGGTAAGACTTTAGGTACACCAATTGCTATGATTGTAAAGAATGAAGATCAAAGACCTCATGATTACAAGGGTGATGGTATGAATGATTTCCCAAGACCATCTCATGCTGATTTTACTTATTTGTCCAAATATGACATTAAGGCTTCTTCTGGTGGTGGTAGATCTTCTGCTAGAGAAACTATTGGTAGAGTAGCTGCCGCTGGTGTTGCTGAAATTTTTTTGAAGAAACATTGTAACATGGAAATTGTTGCATTCACCTCCCAAGTCGGTAATGTTAAGATGAGCTCTTTTGAAAATTATAATGACTCTAAGGAATTCCATCAAATTTTAAACACTATTACTAGAGAAAAAGTTGATGCTGCTGGTCCAATTAGATGTCCAGATGCCAAAGCTGCTTTAGAAATGGTTGATGTTATTAATGAATATAGAGGTAACCATGATTCTATTGGTGGTGTTGTCACTTGTGTTATAAGAAATATTCCTGTCGGTTTGGGAGAACCATGTTTTGATAAATTGGAAGCTTTATTAGCCCATGCTATGCTATCTATTCCTGCATCTAAAGGTTTTGAAATTGGTTCCGGTTTTGCTGGTGTTACTATTCCAGGTTCAAAGCACAATGATCCATTTGTTTATGACAAGGAAAACAAGAGATTGAGAACATCTAAAAACCATTCCGGTGGTATTCAAGGTGGTATCAGTAATGGTGAACACATTTACTTCAATGTTCCTTTCAAGTCCGCTGCCACAATCTCTCAAGAACAGGATACTTGCACTTACAATGGTGAATCAGGTGTTTTAGCTGCTAAAGGTAGACACGATCCTTGTGTTGTTCCAAGAGCTATTCCAATCGTTGAAGCCATGGCTGCTTTGGTTATGGCTGATGCCGTTTTAATGCAAAAGACCAGACAATAAATAATAATAATAATAAAGTAGAGAGAAATTATTAATGAAAATATGCTAAATATATATACTGTATATGTGAATATTGATGTTATTACGATATTTTTTAAAAACAAAAACTCCAAATTGAACCTTAAATAATATAAACTTTAATCAATATATATATAAATTACTATAAATATGATCTGTAGAAATCAATTTATTTATTTATTTCTAATCTAATTACCATTTTAGGAAATCACCCAGAACGTTTTTTTTTTTTTTGGATGCTGTGTTTCACTACGAGCGGCTGATATGTATAACAAAGGGGGAAGAAAAAAAATATTTTTTTGTTTATATTTTTTGTTGCGGGAAATTTTTTTCTTCTTTTCTTGATGCTGTACTGGGAAATCAAAGCTAGCAAATTTTATATATTATATTTTTCTTTTTCTTAAAAAAAGATGAACCTATAAATATAACAAAATAGAATTTCTTTAAATCCAATTATTGGATATCACTTAAAAAACTTTTATGAAAAAAAAGTTTCTTAATAAATTATCTATTTAATAAAAATCATAATATAAAATAAAATTAAACAAATTATAGTATTATTCATATCAAATAATCCTTGTTTAAAAAAGAAGGACTTTTTTAATTTGTTAAATAAAACCAAACCCAAGAAGAAACTTATTTTCTTTAATCAAATTTATAGACTTTCGTTTAATTTTATATTTATTTTACTTATATAAGAATATAAACACATTATATTATTGTTACATTTTAAAAAAAAAAAAATATATATATATAATGTCACCATCAGCTACTTTAATAGATTCATCAATATATCAAAATACTAATTCAAAAATGTCCAATAATAATACTAAATGGCCAACTACCTGTCCTTTTAATGTGAAAGCCACATATTCATGGTCAGGAGAAGAAAAATCAGATTTAGGTTTTTTAGAAGGTGATATTATTGAAGTTTTAAAAGTTAAAGGCATGTGGTTCTGGGGAAGACTATTAAGAAATAAAAAATGCGGAAGTTTTCCCTCAAACTATGTCAACATTGTGAATTTGCCAGGCAATAGTGATCTTGAAAGTAAACAAAAATTAAGATTGAAAACTAGTTCTAATAAAAGAATGAATAACAACACTTCTACGGAAAAATCCTTAGAAAGTAAGAATAGAACTAGATCTATAAAGGATGGATCTGATAGAAATGGAAATTCAAAAAAAGCTAGCTCTCTTCCTACAACCCCAACCAAAAAAAATATGGGTGAAAGAATAATTTACTCTAAATCTAGTAATAATGCTTCATTACAAAGACAACTTCAAAATTTATCTATAAATAATGGAAGCTCGCCAACTTCACCACTTTATGGTGATAAATCCTTGAATTTAGTTTACAAATACTCCTATTCCAATAACACAAGTCCTGCACATACTCATCTTTATTCCAATGGCTCATCACCTCGTCACAACGTCAACTCTATCACCACTAATGATTCAACTAGAACATCCTTATCTGATAATTCGTCATTTGAAAAACAAAATTCTAGTAATAAAGAATTTTCGGAAACCTATTTCAATAATACAACATGTTTCAATAACACTGCAACTTCTAGTAATAACAGCAGTATACTACTCCTATCCAATTTTAGTGCTACATCTGCTGGTTCTTTTGCAAGACATAAATTTGCAAGATCTTTCACAGATTCCAAGATGAAACAAGACTGTCCAAATGCTGTAGTCACACTTGATGGGAACAGCAGTATTAATAATTTTAAAAAATCAGGCAGTGGTAAAAATAGTGTTGGAATCTTTTCTCCTGAACTTCCTAGTTTATCATTAATGATGAAAAACAATAGTAATGGAGCAGGAGGAGATAATATGGGTAATACTAGTTTCAATGGTGTTGATGATGAAGGATTACAAAAATGGGCTTTTGTTAACAAGTTTTTGAACAGAGGTAATAGTATCACTTCAAAAGAAAGATATGACCGTAGGATGAAATTTTTGGAATCTGGTTTGGATACGGATTTGATTTTAGAGCCACATACAGCTTTTCAAGATTCTATGCTCGAGAACGAAGGGTTCACTAATGGTAACCAAAAAATGCTATCACCAGTTGAAATATGGTTAATGGAAATAGATTTTGAAATTTTTGATAAAAAAGTTTTGCATAGAATTAATAAAGATGGTGTTTTATCGCTAGAAAGTTTCTCTATGAATAACTTTGGCCACAGATATATGAATTCTTTGGAAAGATTAAGAGCTATCTATGTATTTTGTACTGAGACATATCAGCTAATTGATGATAATGGTGCTACTGATTTCAGAAAACCAGCTATTAATTTGGAAAAAGTTCTTCACAGAAACTATTGTACTCCATATGAACTTACTTGGTTATTTAAGAAACTATGTAACTATGTTGGCATCAAATGTGATATAGTTATTGGATTTTTAAAGACTCCAGACAGTAATAATTTAGATTTCCAGTTAAATCATTGTTGGCTAAGTTGTATGGTTAATAATGAACACAGATTTGTTGATGCTGTTTTGGGTAATACATCAAACCCTATTCATGAATATATTAATGATAGAGCTGCTATTAAATGTGAAGATTTCTATTTTTTGACAGAACCAAAAAGATTGATTTACTCACACATTCCATATAAAACTAAAGATCAACATTTGAGTCCAGAAATTGATAATTTAATTCCGATGTCTTTGCCTGTAGTTTTCCCAAGTTTCTTTAGTAATGAAATAAAATTCTATAAGTTTGATAACTCTTTGTCATACATGACTTCTAATGACTGCTATGAAGTTTCTTTTGATATTGGTAATGATATTGAGGTATTTGCTACTGTTGTATCTGATGATTTTGAATTTGATGATCTAAATGACAATTCCCAATTTGATGACAGTTACAAAGCAGCCCTAGATTTATCTTTAGTACAAATAAAATGGGTAAAAAATAGACGTGTTGCTGTCATTAAAGCTATACTACCAAAAGATTGTGAATCTGGTAGTTTACATATACATACTGGATTGAAAGGTTTACAAAACTCTTTAGTAAATGTTCATCCATTGAGTGTTGTCATTCCATTAAGACAACAAGTTAAAGAGTCAAGTAATATATTAGCTGATGACATTCAATATGAGTTCACAAGAATCATTCCATCAATCACAGCTTCTAATTTAGACATTTACATTAAAAAACCTCAAAATAAACTTTTGGCTTTTAAAAATGAATACAATATACAAATTGTATTACAACCTTCAGATGGTATACTTCAATTGAATGAATCTAATAATGGTACAAATTATAAAAAAGTTGTTTTACAATCACCATCTGGTAAAATATATAAACTTTCAAAGATGGATAGTAGTGTTGTGTGCTTTGGTACCTGGGATATTAAATTAAAAGCCAATGAGATAGGTTCTTGGAAAGGATTGATAACAAATGATTCTGGTGCTGGTTGGGCATCATTTTCTGAATGGATTTGTATTTAAAAAAAAATAAAAACAAAAAAACAACAACAGAAAATTGAATACATAATTTTTTTATGTATTCATATATGCATTGCATTTTCAATGTTAGAAATAACAACAATAATCCTAATATTAATAATAGCGTACAAATAATATTTAATATAAATAATTTTTTAATTTAACTTTGCCATTATTAAGCTTATGATATTATTTGCTTAAACATTTTAAAATTAATTGATAAAATATAAAATATAAAAAGAAAAAATTTAGTAATTTAAATCCGACACATTTTTTTTAAAGAAAAAACACACAACAAAGCTTTGTTTATAAAATTTTTATTAAAAAAAAAAATTTGAACAAAGACATTGAATTTTAAATTATATTAAAAAGAAATATATATCATCATAATACCCAAACCCTAATCGCATATTTGATAGCTTTTTTGTTTCTTTTTATTTTTTTTTTCCAGCAATATGTATTGTAATATTGAAAATGAAAATGTTGAAGATATAAAATCTAATTACATAGTAGAAGAATATGGCAAAGCTTTAAAGAAATATGAAGATAAAGCTTTACAAGAATCAATCTCACCATTATCAGATCTTAAAGGAAGTAATGAAGAATTTTTTAGTGAATTTTTAATTGCTTTGAGAGATATCACTTATAAACATTTCATAAGTGTTAAAGATACCAATCCATATGAATCTGACAGTGCTCTTTTAGAATCTCAGTTATGGAGCTTATTGGCATATTTGATTGAATCTGAACAAACTAATGCTAAAATTGAAAAAAATGATAAACTTAATAGATTAAAATATTTGAAGAAATGGTTAGAAAGCATTATTTCTAAACCTTTGAGACCCTTGAATTTATCCAAATTTACCACAAATAAAACAGTTTTTGATAAATCTGATATTGAAAAATCTAATGAATCTTTATTTTTTCAATATTGTTTTGAGCTTTTATTAACAGGAGATTTTGGTAATGCTATAAAAGAATGTGTTTCTGTAAATAACTTTTCTTTGGCTATGATTATCAGTGGTTATAAAGTCGATGAAGCTTCCAATTCTGATAATACTGACAATACTTTATGGAGAAAGACAGTTAAAAAATTAGGTGATAATAGTACATTGGATACATATGAAAGAATTATTTATAAATATTTGAGTGGTACTGTTTTTGATGAAAATGATGATGATTTAGCTGAACTAGTAAAGAAACATTATGGATGGGAATGTCATCTGCTGTTTTACATAAAGTCAATAATTGATAATGAATTTGAGTCCATTTCAAGTAAATTCCCACAACTTAACATTGATTTGGAATTAATGAAAGCTTTAAATTTAGTATTTGAGCAAGAAAATAAACACCACAATATTAAAGATATAATGGCATCTTTAATATTAAACACAGAGAATGAATTATTTGTTTCTGCTAAAGAAAATTTAATAAAAACTTTTGAAAGTGATGATATAACTCAATTCAAGACTGAAAAATATTTGCTAAGACTATTAGCTCATATATCTATAATCATTGAAATTGCTAAACCTGGCTTTATAGATCAAGAAAGCAAAAATTTATTTTTGTCCACCTATATTAGTTCTTTAAGATTGAGTAAATTACATAGCCTAATTCCATCATATGTCATATTTTTGAATGGAACCCAAAGGCTAGTAACATATTCTAATGTTTTAAATGACATTGTAAGTGTTGAAGATAAAGAACAACAAAAGATGTTAGCTTTAAAATTAGGTCTTCCATATAAAGATTCATTAAGAAGAATGGCTGAAGATTTGTTTGGTCAATTGAGCAATGATGAAATTAATAACCAAGACATTGTTTCCATGAACAATATAATCACACCAACTCAAAAAGAAATGATTAATTGTATTGACTGGTTGACAATAGCTAGTTTAAATAATGAAGCTATCGACTTATTGTTAGCATTTTTAAAAAATGTTTTAATCAATGGCTCTATCGGAGCTTTCAGCTTAATTATTGAAAAGATAAATATTTCTCAATTGATAGCAATTTGTCAAATAGATAATAGAGAATCAGATAGTATAATAATCAATGAACTTTTGGAACTTAATGATTGTTTTAAATTATTAGAAGAATGGCATACTATGGCTAAGAATATAAATGAAGTTGAAAATATATCAACATTTGCTAAAAAACAAAAAAAATTGACAGAAAAACTAATGTATTGTGTATTAAACTTCTTTAAAGATGTTACTGAAGCTCAAAATATTCACTTATATCAAATTAAAGTTCTATATGTTCCATTCTTTGTTATCCAACTACATAAAGCTTTAGATTTTGCTTCTGATGTACTTGGTAAGAAATCCTTAGCTGAAGATGCACTAGATTTAGCTACTATTGTAGCTCATGAAAAAAAAGAAACATATAAATTATTCCAATTATCAAATAAACTGGAAGAATATGTTAGATTAGCTACAAAAACTTATATAAAATTACAAGATAAATAAATATAGTAATTTACAGAAAAACGAAACAAAACAAAACATTTATTATTATTATTGTGCAATCACGAATATTACTCATCAAAGAAAATAAAATTAAATGTTTTTATTTTTTGTTGTTGTTTTAAACTTTTGATTTATTTTTTGTTTGTTTTTATTTTATTGTATGTTAAATTAATATATATAGAAAAAAGCTTTGTTTAATTAAAAAACAAAAACTCAATTTATAATTCTTCAACGACAACACCCTTTTCAGAGACATAGATACCATCCAAGAACTTTCTGATATCTTTGTTTCTAGCCTTACAGACTTGTTGAATGTCAGCACAGTTTTGGGAAACGTTTTCAACAGAGTTACCAGATAAAACGATTTCATCCTTAACGTTGGTAGAGAATTCGACGGTAACACCTTCTCTAACCTTGACTAATCTGACCTTCTTGTCACCCAAGTAGTTTCTGATTTCAATGAACTTTTCACCTTCAACATCAATAACATTGACGTTGATTGGGAAATGCGCATAGACGTATCTCATCTTGTACTTGTAACCAACAGTAACACCGGTGATCATGTTGGAAACTAAAGACTTAACAGTTCTCAAAGCAGCAACATGCTTTCTGTCACCAGAGTGAACAGTCAATTTAATTTGCTTGTTGGAGACCTTGGCGAAGGTAACGTCAATGTGCTTGAAAGACTTGACTAATGTACCTCTTGGACCAATGATCTTAACATCTCTGGACTTGATGTTGAAAGTAACACCTTCTGGGACGTCAATAGTTTGTTCGGTTTGAATGTATTTCATTGTTAAATGTGGCGTATGGTTTAGCTTTTGAAATTTTTTTGTATTTGTTAAAGTGGAAAAAAAAAAGAAAAAATGATAATTGTTCATATATACTTTCCTACTTTAAATTTTTTTCTTTTTATGACAATATACACTGAAAAATTGGTGCAAAAAACAAAAAAAAACTCCAATATAATCACATGATCATAATACTGAGAACGTTTTTTTTTCTCACTAAAATGGTAATAAGTTGCATGAACGCTTATGTTTTTTTCTTCAAAAATTAAAAAAAAACGTATAAAACTACTTTTTTTTCAAAATATTTTTATACAATATAAATAATTTCCTAATATGGTAAAAATAAAATAATTTTTTGGAGTTAAAAAAAATAAGTCTTTTTTTTTGTTACAATTGTTTTTTGATAAAAATATTTTAAATTAAACATTTATTTTTTGTAAAAACAACATACTATTTATTCTTTTTTATTTTCTTTTCTAATGAATACATTATCCTATCTCTGTATATTGCCAAAGGATCATCTTGATCAGTAGTAAAAAAATGATTCCTTGGAAAATTGTATTCTCCTTCAAATTCCTTTTCCTCTTGATTATTTTCATTATCTGAATAATAATAAGCCGGATCATCGTCACTATCATCAGAATCTTCATCAGCATTTAATGAATCTAAAAAGTTTCCAGAATGCAAATTATTATCCAATCTTGTCATTGTATCACCAAACATATCACCACTCATGAATCTATTACTCGAAAGTTCATCGTAACTTACAAAATTATTGTCACTAAACTCACCTTCCTCAAATTCTCCACTTCCTCTTCGACCTTTATAATAAGCTCCATCCTCATCATCTTCTTCATCACCAAATAAGATAGATCTATCATCATCTTCATCATCAGGATAATCATTTTTATAATAGTCTTCTTCATTAGAATCTTCATCATCTGATAAATGTTCAGCATCACTATTTTCATCATAGATAAGACTTCCATCTTCAACAATTTTCAAATAGCCTATAGATGATTTATCTAAAATGAATTCACTATCATCCGTTATCTCCTCTTTAATATAAATATCGTAGACGTATTTACTTGTACCATCAATACTAGTATCTGCTGTTGTTGTTGAAGATATTCTAACTTGTTCTTCTGCTGGATGGTTTCTTCTTAATCTTTTACCATTTTTTAGTAGTATTCTTTGTGCCTCTAAATTTTTAACATTTTTGCTTAGCCTTTCTTGAGCAATGAATTCAGAAAGTAAACTGTTAACTTCTTCAGGAAGGGAATCATTTATATACATATTTACAGAGTTTATTCCTTGTGTTTCATCCTCATATTCAACTGCACTTCTTTTACGTTTGGTTTGTTTACGTTCATAAAGAAACCTGTTATCTGCCGTCTTTTCAAGAGTCGGTGTATTTTCGTTTACTAAACTTGTATTGCTTTCATCTAGATCAACTCTTTTATACATAAATTTTCGTCTTTTTAGTGAGATATTGCTATCATTATTAGATTTGCTATTATCATTTTCTAATAATAATGCTTCCAGTGCATCATCTTCTCTGAGTCTTTTAATACGAACGATTTTGACATCATTTTTTGAGTTTTTAAATTGCGTTTTAGACTCCATTTTATGGGGTTTCTCTTGGTTAGCAAATGTTTTAAGATTGAGGTATCATTTCCCCTTGGATTTTTCTATTTTTTCCACTTTATATCTAAAATATCCAACATCTGAATCACATGATTTATTCAATTAAATCCGAGACACAAAAATATTTGTTTTATCAATTGTGTCAAAAAAAAAAAATTAATTTAAACAAAAACAAAAAATAATAATTAAAAAAAAAAAATAGTAAAAAAAGTAATAATAAACCAAATTAAAGATTATTATTACTATTAAATAATGTTCAGAAAAATATTATTTAAAATTTTAAATACTAAAATATTTCCACTAAGAACTCTCTCCATTTCCTCTAATCATGATACTATTTTGATCACTGGAGGATCAAGTGGCTTGGGATTAGCATTAGTTAAAATTTTTTTAACAGCAGGTTTTAAAGTAATAGTAATAGATATTGTGAAACCACCAATAGAAACATACAAATACAACAACTCGAACACCCATAAATCAAACTTAATTTATGTAGAATTTGATTTGTCTGATGTCAACAACTTTAAAAATTTACCAGAATATTTAAGTTTGCAAAACATTAAGGAAGGTGAAATCAAAGTTATTATAAACAATGCTGGTATAATAACTGGTAAATGTTTAAGTGGAATTAAAACTGAAATGATTGAAAAAACTATTCTGGTAAATTATGAATCTGCAATACTTTTAATTTTCTCTTTAGATGAATATATGTGCAAGGACCCATCAACTTTGATTGTAAGTGTAGCATCAGTGCTAGGGTTAATAACACCACCAAAATTGACGTTATATGGTGCTTCCAAAAGAGCTTTAATAAGATTCCATTCTTTTTTAAATGAATTACAATTGATAAATAGTCCTTTAAAATCCTTATTAATATTACCTGGGCAAATTGATACTAGAATGTTTAATGGTGTTAAGACTCCAAACAATTTACTTGCTCCAGTTTTGGAAGCTGATTGTCTTGCACAAAACATATTTTCTACTATAATGAATTATGAAGAGTCATTAAATGAAACTGTTTGGGAGACTAATATGTTTAGTAACAAGGGAAAAGTGTATTATGCTCCTTTTTATGTTGGTTTAGTTCCTATATTCAAGACTCTTCCATTTTCGATTGTCAGAAATATAAGAAAATTTTCAGGAATGGATCAAGCAATGAATGGCTATACTCCTGTAGGAAAAACAATTAAAACAAATCAAAAAGTAATAGAGCTATGATATATGGATCCGATAAATTAAGTTTTTTTTTTCTTTTTCTTCTTTAAAATACATTGCTATATATATATATTTTATTATTATTTTTTTTTCATATTGTTGTTTTTAATTAGTTAGTTAATTGATTTTTATTTATTTATTTATTTATTTATTTTTTTTATTTTCTATTTATTTTTATAATTTTAAGATGTATATTTTGTTGAAATCTCTTTCCAGATATCTAATGATTTTGAAGAGTATATACGCATTACCTCCGAAATAACTTTAATTATTTGTATAATTTCTTGATCAATTTTTTTTGTAAATTGATCAATATCTTTATCATAAACTTCATTCAATATAAACATTATATCATCATTTATGCATTTTTCATTCTTTTCTAATTGCTGAAGAATTTCTTGAAGCTGTATTACCTTACTTTGTAGTTCAAGCTTTGTTGGTTGCAATGAGTGAGTGTATTTATCTTTAACAATTGCTGTGAAAGTTGAAAGCTTTTTGATAAATGGAGAAAATCTATTAGACACACTTTGGACAGGTTGTGTTGAACTATTATCCTCAACAGTACTAATACTGCTACCATTTTTATCATTTTTTCCGTTAGTTTCATTATTTGAAATATTTTCTTCTTCTTCTTTATTATTATTACTGACATTGTTATTTTCATTTTGGTTGTCAGAAGAAATTTCTGAATCCATCTCTATCTTTTTCTGTAAGTGCTCAAGTTTCAAGGTTTCATTGTCAATCAATATCTTCAATAATTCCTTTTGCTTAAGTTTGTTTTTGCTAAATTTGATTAATTGCAAACAGTTATCATTAAGTGCATCCAACTCTTTCATTTTTTCTAGACAGTTATAGTAAAGTTGGGCACACAAACCATCAACAACTTTGTCTAAATTGACCATTATTTGCAATTCATATAAAGGTAAAGATGGATCAAATGAATGATATGTTTTTAAGGAGTCCATAAATGATTCTTGTATCGTTTTTAAAGAATCAAAATCTTTACTTAATTTTTTAATATTCTTTAACATTTTTGAAACAATTTTTTTTTTATACTCTTTGACTAACTTTTCAGCTTTTTGAAACTTATCATTGTTTTTTTTCAAGTAAGATAGTAAATCAGCTTCCATGTTATCTATTTGTGGTCTTTTAGAATCATTACTATTTCTTGTGTTTGTTCCAGCAGCAGCAGCTTGTAGAGATTGAGAAAAAGATGGGGTTCTACTAAATTTATGTATTGGCTCACTTACTCTTCTGAAATTAACTCCGCCTAAAAAGCCATCATCAGATCCAGACCCGCTGAGTCCGTTATCATAGTCTGAGTCATCACTTTCAATTACCTCATCATCATCATCTTCTTCAGCTACACCTCCCTCTTCTCCTGTATGATCATTGCTACTTTGTTTTTTTAGGTTAGGAACTTTAGGAAGTGAACCACGCCCTGTAACCGATGGTAGTGGCAAATATTTGTAAAATTCCTCAGTACCTAATGGATCACTAGGATTTAATCTCAATACATCATTGGAAAGCAAAGTTTGATTTATTAGTGAATAAGATTTAATGAAATCAACAAAATTTATATTTTTGTTATTTAAAAACTCTTTCAAAATATTGTTTTCATTATAAATTTTGTCATTATTGATCAATTCATTTAGAAAATCTTGGAAGAAGATACACCGATGTCTTATCAATTTCATATCTTTATCTCTAACACCAGTTAAGTCAACATTATCTAACATGTGATTTTTTGGAATGCTGAATTTAAATGTTTTGGTTTCATTAGAGTTCAGAAATTTATCTGGATCTTCCAAATCATTTTCATCATGACTAACAACCGTTGTTCCGGAAGTATAACTTAAAAAGCTATCTTTTAAATGTAATAAGTTGCTATAACCAGATGCAAGCGTTTTACTTGTTAGATCAATGGAATTGTTTGCTTGCTGTTTGACAAGATCCATTATAGATTCTTTTTTAGGAATAGATGGAAGTAAATCAGTCAAAAATAATTTTCTCAAAATTTGATAAAGCAGCTCAAATTCGTTATATCTTCTGTTTATTATATTATCATTATATTTTATAACATATATGTAATAATTATTCAAAAAATATGAACTGTTTCCTCCAGCGCTATTGTTAGTTCCGGCTATTTCATTAGAGCTATTGATTGTATTTGATTGTTTATAAACTTTAATTATTTGTAAATGTTGATTAGTATTTAAAGAATCTTCGGTATAGTTATTATGAATAATCATTTTTGTGTTTTTTCTTTCTAAAAAAAGCAAGCAATAGTTTATGTTTTATGATGCTTTTTATTTAGAGTTTCTATGTTGTATGGTTTAAAAAGATATTTGGTGTTAATTAAATTTTATTATCTTTAAACTTAATGTTTCTTTTTATATAAAAAGTAAAAAAAAACCGAGTTTTTCTTTTACAAAAAAATATATACAAATAATAATGTCAACTCTTTAATGCTAATAAAATTGACCTTATTATATTAAAGGTTGATAGCTATTTTGAACAGTTTCTCTATAATATAATTTAGCTTTCTTTCTAAAGATTACAATTGTGTTTATTATTAGAACTATTAATTTGTATATATATTTATGAAAATACTATCAAAGTCCTTTTCTTTCCATCCACTTAAAAAAAACAACAACATCAACAAAACTCCTTATCTTTGAATTAACTTACTAAAATGGCTTCATGTTTTTTTTTTTTCTAGGGGCAAAAAAAAAAATATACAAACACTTTAGAATTTTGTGGAACACCAAAAACTAATTTCTTCTTTTAAACGATTTCTACAAAGGTGGTGATAATATTTCGGAGTTAAAAATTCAAAAAATGAAAAAAACAAGCTCACAAAAACATGTGACCTAAGCGACAAATTATTTTATTTTTTATTTTTCAACAAATTATACTCTTAAGCGATAAATTATTTACAATTAGGCGAATAATATTTATCAGTAAAAAAAAATAATAATCAAAAAAAAAATAATATAATAATTAAATTAAGCGACAAAAAACTTATATTTATCAATTTTTAATGCATTTTTTTTTTGGTTTTATAAAAAAAGTGTGAAAAAACAGGTTAATAATGACAAGTATAAATAGATAAAGCCTGATTTTTGAACTATTAAAAAAAAAAAGATTATATAAGTTATTTTAATAAAAATTATTAAAATATACAGTTCTTCTTTTTAAAAAAGGAAATAATAGAGAAAAACCCCAATTATTAAAGCTATTAACTTTTTAACATATAGTATTCAAAAAGATTTATTAAAAAAAAAAAAAACATGGCTGTTACCAAAGAAATCACCTTACCATCTGGTAAAACTTATCAACAACCAATTGGTCTGTTTATTAACAATGAATTTAAAGAAGCTAAAACTGGGAAATTCATTCCAGTAACTTATCCTGCAACATCCGAAGTAGTCGCTGAAGTTCATATTGCGGATGCTGTTGATGATGTAAATGAAGCTGTTAATGCTGCTACTGATGCTTTCAAAATTTGGAAAAATGTACCTGCATCTGAAAAGAGAAACTTATTCTTTAAATTAGCTGATCTATGTCAAGAAAATATTCAAATATTAGCTGAAATTGAATCATTGGATACTGGAAAACCTGTAGATAACACTTCCATTCATGACATGGGTAGAATTGTTGAATGCTTAAAATATTATGGTGGTTGGATTGATAAGAACGTTGGTGAAAGTTATATTCCATCTCCAAAGAAAATCTGCTACACTTATCATCAACCCTTAGGTGTTGTTGGCTGTATTATTCCATTTAATTATCCATTATCATTGATGTCTTGGAAATGGGCTGCTATTGCTGTTGGAAATACCACTGTATTCAAAGCTGGTGATCAAACTCCATTATCTATTTTATACTTTGCAACTTTAGTTGAAAAAGCTGGATTTCCTAAAGGTGTTTTTAATGTCATAAATGGTTATGGTATGGATGTAGGTGATGCTTTAGTTAAACATCCAAAAGTCTCCAAAATTGCCTTTACTGGTTCCACTGTTGCTGGTAAAATTATTCAAAGCAATTGTTCTTCTAACTTGAAAGCTTGTTCTATTGAAGCAGGTGGTAAATCTCCAATTGTAATCTACAAGGACTGTGATTTAGAACAAGCTATTAAGTGGACTTGTGTAGGTATTTTTTCAAACACAGGACAAGTTTGCTCAGGAACATCTAGAGCATATATCGAAGAGGAAATCTATGAGGAATATTTATCTAAATTAAAAGAATATGTTGAAAAAACTTATATTGTTGGTGATCCATTCAATTCTGAAACTGTTGTTGGACCTGTTATCAATGATATTCAATTCAAGAAAATAATCAACTATATTCAATCTGGTATTGATGATGGTTGCAGAGTCATTCTTGGAGGTACAGAAAAACCAGCCACAATTGCTAAAAATGCTTCTTTAAGCAAAGGTTGGTTTGTCCAACCAACTATTTTTGCTGACGTTAACGATAGTATGAAGATTGTTCAAGAAGAAATTTTCGGTCCTGTATTATCTTGTAGAAAGTTCAACTCATCTACTGAAGATATTATTGAAACTTGTAACAATTCTCCATATGGGTTAGGTGCTGCTGTTTTTACTCAAGATATTACCAAAGCTAATATATTTGCTAGAGATATTGAGAGTGGTCAAGTATGGGTTAATTCTTCTAATGATGTTGATATGAATGTACCATTCCATGGTGTTAAAGAGTCAGGTTTAGGTCATGAATTAGGTTCATATGGTTTGAAGAATTTTACTGCTGTTAAATCTGTGCACATGAACATTGATAATAGATTATAAATATATGAATAAAAGCTTATATGCTGTATATAAAAAGTATTAACAGAAGAAAAACAATAAAAAAAGAAAATTTCTTTGATCAATTATATACATATATATTTGTTTTTTTAGAAGCTTTATTGATAAAAGTAATAATAAAAGGTAAATGTTTTATAGTAAAAAAAATTTTATATGGTGAGAACGTGACTATTTTCGGAATTTACAAAAAGAAATCATATTTATAAACTTTTTTTTTTTTTTTCAAATGCAGCTTTTGGTACTTTGATAAAGAAACGACGATTTCAACACAAAACTAATAAAAAAAAAAATTTAAGAAAAAAGAAAAAAAAGAGAAATTTTATTTATATACAAAAACCAACAATTAGAATAAATTCAAGGTATATATTATCTCCTTTATTTTGATTATTTAGATATTCATTTATTTTGTAATTTTAATTAACTATTATTATTTGATTAATTAAGAAATAAACATCCATTATCAGTCAAATTTGTCTACTTTGTTATCTTCTAAGAAATAACTTCTATAAAAAAAAAAATCAAAAAACTTTTTTTTTTGTGTTACAACTAATAACTCTTATATAAATATTTGTGTTTTATTTTTAAAAGTTACAACTTTTTTATTAGATTATTTTAGATAGGTAAAACATTTATATTAAATATATCGTGTCACCATTTCTATTAAAACATCTCTGTATTTTATTTGATACTATATTTCAGTTACTAGAAAAAATACAGATAAACATATTGAACAAAAATAAATAAATAAAAAGGAACAATAGATAGACTATATTATTCATGGAACAAAATAATAATTCCAATTGGATGAAGGATCTAAATGTTAACAATAGCATAAATGGTGATTATTTTTTACAAAACTCTAATCTTACCAACAATAATCTACAACAACAACAACAAACACCATTATTTGATGTTATGAAGGGTAGTTTGGGAAACAATTTACTGGAAGAAGAGAATGATTATCAAAAGAATGGTAAAACAAGATCTAGAATCCCTAGAGGAACTTTAGACATATTGCTAAAAGAGTTTCAAATAAACAATTCCCCAAACAGTAGTGACAGAAAGAGAATAGCTGCTCAATGTAACATTGAAGAAAAACGAGTAAGAATTTGGTTTCAAAACAAAAGAGCTAAACTGAAAAAGCTGCAAAACAGTATTCAAAATAATCCTGACAATTTTGGAAATGAAAACTATAATATTCTTCAACAACAAAACCAAGCAGGAAACACATATGATCCTAATTATGGAATATTTGAAGATAAATTTGAAATTGAACCATTGTTTGATAATGTTCCTTGGGGTTTAAACCATAACTACAATTTTATAGATTCAAGCTCAGTTAGTGTTGGCGGTTGGAAAAGGTTGAAAAATGGTCATTTATCAAATGAAGATGAAAATGGTGTAGAAATTGATAACTCTCACGTAATGGAATTAGTAACAAATCTTTCTAATTTATCTCCAAGATCAATTGATTCTATAATGGGAGATGCAACTGATCTTCTGTTGATCATATCGAAAAAAAATAATGAAATTAACTATTTTTTTAGTGCAATAGCTGATGATAGAAGAATTTTGTTTAGAGTCTTCTTTCCAATATATACTGTGGTTAATTGCTCTATATCTGTTAGTAAAGAAAGATCTGATACAGGTATGGAGAGTGACAATAATATATTAGAAACACCAGATAAAGCTGACAGTAAAAAAAATTACGGTAATGAGGAGAAAGAAGAAGAAGATGATGATGAAGATGACGAAAATGAGGAAGAATTGAGTCAATTAAGTTTAATGTTGAACAAACCTCCAAAATTTGCTGTCTACTTTACCGATGGTGATGAAAATGATGACAATCAATGGAATATTTGTGATGATTTCTCAGAGGACAAACAAGTGAGTATGTCATTTATGGGTTCATATGAAATACCACACATAATAACAGGACTGGAAGACTCTTTGAAGAAAATGAATAGTTTGATTTTAGAATATAATAGTAAGTTTGGTGGTATATATCATGTTCCTCAACAGCAACAAAAACAACAGCAAATTGATTTTTCAACATCTGAAAATACAATGCTTCCAAGTAAACAAACTAATGACCCAAATATGCAATTATCAGAATCAGTATTGAAAAAGTCCTTGGCTAATCCTTTCGCTAACTCTGACTTTGGATTTTCACCAACACCTTCTAATGGTGTTAACTTTTTCCAAATTCCAACAACTCCAAATTTTTTAAGTGACAATAATAACAGCACTTCTAACAATAACAACAACTATAAACTACCATATATGGAAAACCCATTAATAAATAATAGCATCAACACTAACATTAACAATAGAGTTTCAAGTAACAATGGAACTAGCTTACCAAACGAACATACAGTACCTAACACAATGGACAATCAACATATGCAAAATATGAATGCCAGGAACAGTAACAGTGGATTGCTTAATATAAATGATTCTTTAATTGATGATGATGACGAAATGAAAAACGATTTATACATAAACAGTATGCTTGATTTAAATTAGCATAAATCATATATATATTTAAACTCTTACAACAGTAATAATAATAAAACGATTAACATTACAATAAAAATGTCCTAATTGAAACCTAGTATTAGAAACAAAACTCTTGCTACCAAAAAAGTACTTCCTTCCTCTTTCTTTTCCTACCCAACTTTGCTAATAATAAAGTGAATTATTCGCTACTATATTCAGGTGGAATGGTTGGTGGCATAAATTTCATGCTAATTTGATCACTATTTGAAATGCTATTTAGTAATGGAATATGATTTTCGTTTTCTTTTTGCTCAAAATCAAAGAAAGGAGCAGGTGGCAATAAATCTATACCTCTTTTCATAAAAAATGATTTTTTTCTTTTATTATTACTACCAATTTTCTTTGCTCTTACAGTACTATTTGCCAACAATCCATCATTCTCGTCTTCATCCCATTCTTCATCACTTAACTCTTCTTCATCTTCTTCCTCATCACTGAATCCCTCCTCCAAGATAAAATCACCACGAACTTTATCATATGCAGGTGGTGGCAATTTCATACCATTGGTATTACCATAACCCCACTTTTTAGAATTAGCTTCAATGTAGACAAAACCTCTACTACCAAAATTGACATTTAATTTGCAAACCATTGTAGACCCAACACATGGATATAAATACTTTGGTTTCCATCTTCTAATGTGACCAATCTCATATTCTCTTATTTTTTTACCGTTTTTAGTGAAAAATACAGTACCTGATCTGCATCTGTATCCAACACCTATAATATCACTCTTTTTGTAGGTTGGTAGAGAAGCAATTATTTCAATAGGCAGTTCAAAAGAGGTGCTCAATCTTCTGTCACCATTTGAATCATAACCGACAGAATGATGATGTCTTCCAGGTAATCTGAAATCAGGATATGGTAGAGTAGTTAAACCAATAGATATCATTTCTTTGTTGGAACTGTTTAATTCAGTACAACTTGGATCATTGTTAAGTTCCAATATTTTACATTCATAATAGTAAACTCTCTTTTTGTATGGAATCGGTAAATTTGTCCATGTAGAAATTTCATATCCATTATTTAAAAAATGTAAATCTGTTTTATCAGTTATTATCAATGAATCATTTGGCAATGTTATGCCATTATTGCTACTGGAGGATAAAGAAGTGTTGCATGTTTGTGTAAATTCCCAAGCTTTAGCACCTTCCTCTTCAATATACTGTAATGTTTGTTCTGTCATAATAGGATCAAAATGGGTATCTACTAAGTTATTCATTAAAAATGGTGGATTCATTTTTAAGAAATCTTCACCTTGCTTATAAAAAAATTGTTCATCCAAGGGCAAGTTTTGCAATTTTTCTTCAATAATCTCAGCAGGAAAAAAATCTGTATC
This sequence comes from Hanseniaspora sp. CRUB 1602, assembly GCA_030573575.1. Lineage (NCBI taxonomy): Eukaryota > Fungi > Ascomycota > Saccharomycetes > Saccharomycodales > Saccharomycodaceae > Hanseniaspora > Hanseniaspora sp. CRUB 1602. The sequence continues at coordinate 172,046 of JAJMDL010000004.1, read as the reverse complement.
TAAATGTTTATTGTAATCATATCTACCAATTTCTTGTTGTGCTGAGCGAAGATTAGTATTATTAATTTGTGTATTTTCCTCAAGTTCATTATCATCCGATTCACTCAAATGTACAAATGGGCTCAACATTTTGATTGTCACATCTCTTATAATACAGTAAAGCAATACTAACGAAAAGACTGCCATTAAAAGAACACCTCCTAGTATAACCAAAAATATGAAAAAATCTAATAACCCTAGTTCTTCAGTTTCATTGCCGTCTGTTGCTGATTGAGCAAATTCAATTAAATCAGGATAATCATCAGAAAATCCTCTATTCATAAGATTTAAATGTTGAATGTAAACCATCTTATTAAATAGATATATTATAATTTATATTTCTTGGTTTTAGTTATATGTTTTGTAAAAAATAAAAACAAAATCACAAAGAGAAACCAAACATTTTACTCACTTATCTTCTAGAAAAAAAAAAAAAAAAAAAAAAAAAAAATCGACAATCCGAAATCAAGGTTATATTTCTATTTTGGTAAGTTTAAAACGTAGACAAATTTATAAAAAAAAAAAATCATTATACACTTTCCCCGCAAAACTTAAAAATAGAAATATTTTCACGTGATAAAACATTAAAAATGTAAAAAAAAATAAAACTGAAGGAAGCGAGGTTCGAACTCGCGCGGACTCTGTCCAACAGATCTTAAGTCTGCCGCCTTAGACCACTCGGCCATCCCTCCAAATAATATTTAATGAAAATTAAATATTATCAGATAATACAGCATCATATATACCACGATATGTATATGTTTGTAGTCAATGTATTTGTTTTTATTAACATGATAGATGATTGTTTTAGAAATACGTATATGCAATACTTATTGTTAATGATAACTAGATCATATGAAAAATTATTATATAATCTATATTATCTTAATATATACATTTAAAATTTCTTTTACTAAAAAAAACAGATATTTTTTTTAAAGTAATTTTTCTAAGGAGTGTTTAATATCATTAATTAAATCTTTACTTGCTTCACAACCAATACTAAATCTAATAAGATTCATTGAAATATGAGGATCAGTCAAACATCTTATTTCAACTAATGACTCAACACCACCTAAGGAAGTAGCATGCTGGAAAAATTTCAAATTAGTAACAAATTTTTTACAAGTTTCAAAATCTTTCAAATATAAAGAAAAGACAGGTGTTGTTAAATCTCTATCTAATTGATCTTTAACAAAAGAATCAGTTTGCAATAAAGCATGAGTTATTTTTAAGCCAAGAGATTCATACTTGTGCTTATTTTCAGCTAACCAATTGACGACATTAGTAACATTAACACTTTGTTGTTTAAATCTCATTTCATAAGTTCTTAATGATCTTAACAATAAATAAGCTTCCAAGTTACCAATATTAGTACCCAAGTAGATTCTATCATTTTTCAAAACATGATCGATTTTAGAATCTCTGGTGACTAATGCACCAGCCAATAAATCTGAATGACCACCGAAATATTTTGTTAAAGAATGCATAATAAAATCAGTATCAAATTTCCAAGGATCAACAGTTGGTGGAGGGGCAAATGTAGCATCCCAAACAACAAATGCTTTCTTAGAATGGGCAAACTCAATATACTTGGCTACATCAATAGTAGTACCATATGGATTGATGGGAGATTCTAGGTGGACTAAATCTCCTTCTTTTAAATACTCAAATATATCATCTAATTTGGTGTATACTTTAACACCATGATTTCTTTCCCAAATTCTGGTGATAGATTTGACACCATGGTAGCAGTCTTGGAAAAAAACTTGTTTTGGATTAATATAGGTGATAACACCATTGAAAGCAGATAAACCAGAGTTGTAAACGGTTGTATAGCCTTTGAATACATTATTTAAATTAGTCTCTAATCTAATATTGTTAGGGTGTGACAATCTTGAATAAATAAAATCTTCATTCAATAATTTGTTTTGTTCTTCTTCTGTTTGGTCTTTCCAAGGAATCCAGTTTTCTGGATTTTTTGAGTATCTAAATGTTGTTGAAACATTGATAGGTGGTGCAACATCATTAACTATTCTGTTATTTAAAGCATCATCTGCATGAATCATTAAAGTGTTGATATCATAATCACCACTTTCAGAAGAAACTGTAGATTTATAATCGTTATTAGTAATACCCATTTGTAGTTGTTCCTTGTTTAATTTTTTTTTTCTTAAACCAAAGAAAAAATATATATTAATATTATTCTTGGTTTCAATTGTTTTTATTATTTTTACATCTTTATTAATGATAAAAAGAAAAGAAAAAAGAAAAACAAATTAAATTTATTAGATTTTATATATTTATCAGTATACTACTTATATAATGATTTATAATTTTGAGTACTATTGTTTATATATATATATAAGGGTTAGAGAAAAAAAAATCTCTTACACAGTTTTTTTTTTTTTTAATATATATAATATCCACAGTTTATATTTTGTAGAATAATAGTTAAATTATTTGTAATTTACAAATTTTTATTTTTTAATATAATTATTCAGCCATGTTGTTCTTTTCATTAATAATAGATCACGTGTAAAACGTGTAATATATACATTTACGTATTGTTTTTTTTTAAAACATTTTTTCGTTTTTGCCAAGATGAATACTGAAAAATTTATAAATGAATATATAAATTAATTTTCAAAAACAAAAACCATAGTCATATAATAAATTAAAATGTCTGATATTAAATCAGATAAAATTGAAAATGAAACAGAGTTAGAATTATTAGATGATCCTGAAATACATGAAAATCAAAATTTTAAAAAATTGTTCAATGTAATTTTATTTTTGAAAATCACAATAAACTTAATCATACCTTTATTACTATCTATTCATACAAGAAAAGGATTTTTTCAACCAGATGAGTATCACCAAACTCTAAATGTGGCTTATAATAAAGCATTAGGTATATCTTTATCTAAAAATACATGGGAATGGAATAATAATTTAAGATCATATTTGTTTCCTTTTATAATTGAAGTCTTTGGTTATAGATTCTTTGGACAACTAATACCCACTGCTGTTTCAATATATTTAAATTATGTTAAAAATTTGATAATTATTTTTAACCAAACTATTTTTCACAAAAATCAATTTTTGATTGAGTGTTCCCAATATATTGGTATATTAAATATTGAAGTATATGAAAAACTAACACAATATGGAATGGAATATGGCCCTATTGTTGTAATGTGCTTTATTAGTGCAATCACTGATTATTTTACAATTGCTTTAATATACAAAATTAGTATCATAATAAATAAAGAAACAGGGACTACTAAATTAATAAAAACAAAGGCTAATCAAATAATTAAAGTTAGTTTTTTAATAGTTACAACAAATTTTTTCAATACTTTTTTTCAAACTAGGTTTTTTATTAACAGTTTTGAAATGTTTTTAAATACTGTGGGAATGTATTTTTTTGATTGGAATAATGAGAGTAAAAATACTTTTGTTTTAAGTTTGACTTTAGGATTTATTTCTATTCTACAAAGACCAACAAATGCTTTTGTTTGGATTATTTTAGGAAGCTATACATTGTTTAATAATTCTAAAAAAAGAAATTTTGTTAAATTATTTAAACAATTAATTATATCTTTTTTTGCAGCTTCAAGTATTACAATTTTAACTGATTTTTATTTTTATGATGAAATAACTTTCCCATTTATAACATTTGTTAAATTTAATTTTTCTAAAAATTTATCTAAATTCTATGGATCTGCACCAATGAATTTTCATATTTTCCAAAGCATTCCAATATTAAATGGAATCACATTACCATACTACATATTATCATTATTGAATTTTACTAAATCACATAAAGTGATAAAATGGTTACACATCTTATTAATATTCAACTTGGTATTGTTCTCCTTAATTGATCATAAAGAATTCAGATTTTTATTTCCAGTACAACAAACATATCTTTTACTTTCAATACTTCAATATCTACAAAAACCAATAATTCCTTCAAGTCTTGGTCAAATAATTTGTTATGGATCGCTGATTATTGGCTGGATACTAGCATATTTTAATGAATCTGGTGTTATAGAATTATGTAATTACCTAGGCAATTCTGATATTAGAAGTGTCAGTTTATTAATGCCATGCCATTCCACACCAGGCATAAGTTATATGAATAAATTTAATGGTAATATATGGCAACTTTCATGTGAACCTCCATTGCATCTTCTTGATGAAACAGATAAAAGTAAATTAAACACAGAGTTGAGTTCATATTTAGATGAAAGTGATATTTTTTACCTAGATTATAATCAATGGATTGAAAAAAATGTTGGAATTGATAAATTATACCAATGGCCAGAATGTATCGCAATGTTTTCTAATTTGGCTGATGAAATATACTACACTGAGTTAGCGCCAAATGGATATACTTTAGAAAAAAAATGGTTCAATTCTATAAAACATTGGGATCATAGACGTAATGGAGATGTTGAACTATATTGTAAAAATTAATTTATTTTAGTAAAGAATATATATATTTATTTATTAAATGCCCCATCTGTCATTCATTGCATCATTTTGGGATTCATTTTTTTGCAAAATAGCCATTTCCTTATTCATTTCATCTACTTTATCACTTCTTATCATAATAAATTGCTCTAATGTTGGTTTAAACTCTGGTTTTTCTTTACTAAAATCGTTTAATTTGTTCATTATACCCATAGCTTGGGAAAACTGTTTTAATTTCATTCTCAAATCAAACATACCCATATAACAATTTGTATCTTCAAGTTCAATACCCAATTGGAACCATTGCTCAGCTTTGATCATATCACCAAAATAGTTCATTTCCAAATTTCCCAAATGTTTGAAAGATTCTCTAAAACCTTCAACAGCAACAATTTGGAAACACTGTTTAGCCAAAGATGGATCAAATGTAGAGTATATTAAGCCCAACAAATAATAGGTGACTAATTTCAGTGACATGTTGTTTTCATTGTTAATTAATGATTGTTTTAAAAAAGATTCACAATCTAAGATTTGATTATTTGATAAATAAATCTTTGCAATATTATTGTATGTTTTTGCAATATCTAAATTATGAAATTGTTTCAATAATGGATTCATATGCTTGAACTTTGTCATTGTTAAAATACTTTTATAAAGTGGAGGAGGTCTTTCATTAAGTAATGGAACCAGTTGTTGTAAGTAATCATTATAATTTTTCAAAGCTTCATCATATTTTCTTAATTGAAAATTTAAATCTCCAATATATTTTATAGTCGTTAAATGCTTGTCTTCATGTAATAATTTTTTAAAATTGTTTTGTGCATTGTTTAATATTAACTCATTATTTCCATAACTAAGTTGTTTATTTTTCGCTTCATTCATCAAAACCTCAAATGATTCAATAGCTAAAGCACCTTTAGAATTCATTTCTATAGATATTTTTAACAATAGATGTTCTATCAGTCCAAATGCTTTATTATACACTCTATATGTTTCTTTAAATTGAATCAATGAATGCCTTAGAAGTAATAATTCTAAATATGTTATTTTTTTGTTTTTGCTAGTTAAACCATTGGGAAGTAGTAAATTCGTGTAATAATTATCAATTGGCTTTGCTATTGGTAAATTTCTAATCATTTGACTTATTTTAAAACCATTGTTATTTTCTTCTTTAGTTATTTTTATTAAGCTTTTGGAATACAAGTCTGTGTATAATTTTGGTATATTTTCATAAATTTGCTTTAAAAAAGGTTCAGTATCTTTAAAACTTACATCTGAATCCATTTTAAAAAACAAATGTTTATAAAATTTTGGTTTTAATACTTGATTTTTAAAGTCAGGCAGAGTTATTGTATTAATACTATTGAATCTTTTAAAAGTTATATATGTCTGTGTTAATGGCTTAAAACCATTAAGTCTATAAAAAAGAGACATATTGCTTATGGTTTAGAATAAATAGATATAACTATAAACAAATTTGTATTCTATAATAATAATATATTTTTCAAATATAGTTTTTATATAAATGTTTGTTAAATGTATAATATTCACTTTGCATAAATAATGAATAAGTTTAAAGAAAAAAAAATTTTTTTTTTTTGTTCTAACAGCTTAATTCACGTGATTATCATATAACAAATTAATCTCTCTCTTTCTTTCTCTTTTTTTCAAATACAAATTGTAACTAAATCTATAATATTTTAATCTACACATTATTTATATATAACCTACCTATTCTTTCATTAATCTTACTAATTCCATTTGATCTGAAGGTCTTGGGAACTCTCTAATATATTCACTTTCTAAACATTTCACAATATCCCATCTTTCACCAGGGTTCATTTCTAACATACTCATTAACAAATCCAAAAAATTATCTGAAATAGCAATAAATCTTTTTCTCCATTCTTGTCTATTAGGTTTTGGATACATATACAAATTAGTGTTATAGTTAGGTAAAGCTTTTACTTGAGGCCAATCCTTTTCAGATGGTGTACCTAACACTTTAAAAATCAAATTCAACTGATCTAAATCATCTTTACCAGGAAGATAAGGCACTCTTATAAGTAGCTCAATAATGATCAACCCTATAGACCAAATATCAATTTTAAAATCATAATTTTTTGAGCCCAATAATAACTCAGGTGCCTTATACCACCTTGTTACAACATTATTAGTCAAATTTGAGTGTGAGTTGATACCACCGTCGTCATATGTTCTTGCCAAACCAAAATCTGCTAATTTGATTAATCCATTTTCTCCAATCAAAAGATTTGCTGGCTTTAAATCTCTATGTATAATACAAAGTCTATGTAAATGGTTCACACCTCTAAGTATTTGCAATACTATTAGTTTTATATCCATAGAATTAAAAATTATTGTTTTTTTCTTAATTAATTTCTCTAAATCCATAGGTAAATATTCTAATATAAGGTTTATAGAATTTGTTTTCAAATCACTGTAAACATCATAAAGTTTAATAATATTATCATGTGCTTTCAATTCTTGTAAATATTTAATCTCTCTAATAGCAGAAATATCAATACCCATATTGTCCCCTGTATCAGATTGTTTCATAAGATCCAATTTAATTTCTTTAATTGCTACATATGTTTCATCTTTTACTTCCCCTTCTTGTTGCTTTTTTTTACCTAAATAAACTATAGCAAAAGTACCTTCACCAAGTTTCTTTTCTTTCACAAAAAGTTCAGACATATTTTGTGTTCAGTTTGAATGGTTGGTTTTGGTTTTGAAAAAAAAAAAAATAAAGAAAAAATAAATTGTGTTTTATAATTTTTCATAAAATTCTAAATTGAATGAAATGAAAAAAAGTGAAAAAAATTTTTTTTTTTCAATGAATATTTTTAGTTAAAAACAAAATTTAAAAAAAAAATCAAAATTTAAATATATATATATGTATAATTTAACCAAAAGCAATAAACTAACATTATCATTTTTTTTGTAAATAGTATATGATGTTTAGTAGATTTGCTTTCTTTAATAAAGGCTTGATAAAGTATCAAACTATTTTTAAACGATATAATCATACTAATAATAATATACATCCCAAGATCTTACAAAAAATAGATGATATAACAAAAAACATTATAAATAAAGAAAATGGGAACAATATTGACTCAAAACATGGATCCTCTTTATATGATAGTAATGAAATTAAACAAAGTACTAAATTATACAATTTATATAATACATACAATAAAATGAATCAAGAAAAAGAAGAATTAATTAGTCTTATGGAGTTAGAGGATGGAAACCAGGATGGTGACAGAGAATTAATCATAGAAGCAAAAAAAGAGATAGAAGAACTTGATACAAAATTTGACAATGTCAAAAAACAAATAAATACTGTATATTTACTTATTGAAAAATATGTCACTGAAGATCAACTCCCTGAAAATTTACCTAAAGGTTGTATAATTGAAATTAGACCAGGTGTAGGTGGTTCAGAAGCTACTATTTTTACAAAGGATTTATTCAACATGTATACTCAATTGTGCAATAAAAAACAATGGAAATATGATATTATTTCTGCTGTTAATGATGAAAATACAGCCACGGGTATGTCAGAAGCTATAATCGAAGTCAACCCAGTTGAAGGTATGGAAGCAGAAGATGAATCAGCATCCGCTTGCTATAACTATTTAAGACATGAGACTGGTGTTCATAGAGTTCAAAGGGTTCCAGAGACAGAAAGTAAAGGTAGAATGCATACTTCAACATCATCTGTTTTGGTTTTGCCTTTGCATGATAAAGAAACTAAAGATGCCAAAGCAGCTATTTTAGAATTGACCAAATCCAAGGATGTAAGAATAGAAGTCATGAGATCTTCTGGTAAAGGTGGTCAACATGTTAATACCACAAATTCTGCAGTAAAATTGACACATGAACCTACTGGTATTACCGTTTATATTCAAACTGAAAGACAACAACATAGAAATAAAGCTAAAGCATTTCAACTTTTGTATACAAGATTAAAAGATCAAGAAGAACAAGCATCACATAGTTCTGAACAAAATATGAGAAAAAATAAAGTTGGTAATGTTGATAGATCTAATAAAATAAGATCATATAATTATCAATCCAGTAGAGTGAGTGATCATAGACTTCAACAGTCAGTTTGGCAATGCAATGATTTAAATGGATTTATCTCAACTGATAACATAAATAAATGGGATGAATTAATTGTTAGTTTGGAAGAAGAAGAATTTAATTCCAAACTAAAAGGTGCATTAGGCTCTTAAATATTATTAACAAAAGATTATATAAAAATTTGCCAAACTTTTTGGATTTCTTGTACAGTTAAACTCTCCAGTTGATATATTTTTTGAAATTGGAAAATACTTTCTTCACTTTTATTAAAGTTTAATAAATCTTGATTCATGTCCTTGTAAATTAGTAAACTAACTAGTCTTGCATAATCTTGAAATTTAACCCATTCTACAAGGGTTTTAGGTTGAACATTTAAAGGTGAAATATCTTTCAACAAAATGTTTATAACAATCTCTTGATCTATAGTAAGCTTATAAGCTAGTAAAATATTGTTAGTTATAGATTTTATAATCAATGAATCATTGACAGTTTGTAATTTATCAAATTGCAATTGAAGTAGTAGATCAAGGCTTGAATTTTTGGGCCTATCTGTAGCATCATCAACAAGTATATTTTTACAAATTCTTAATAAATTGTTATTAGCTTCAATAAAATTTATCCATACTTGATGATCATACATTTGCTTATTAACAATACTATACCAATTCAAATTTATGTATTCAGATAAATTATCTCGACTTGTCTTTTTAATAAATGGGATTACCATGTTATTAAAGTTTCTTACTATCAATTTTTTATATTCTATAATTTCACCTTCAAGTAATGAATGCATACCTTCATTGTCTTCATTAATTAATTCATTAAAATTACTATTTATCATTATAATAATTTGGTTTTTACTCAACTTTAACAAATTGTCATATATTAAAATAATGTTTTTTTGAAAATTCAAGTAAGAATATCCTATTAAAACACCATTACTATCTTTAACATTGGAGTTGCGTTGAAGAAGAGATCCAGGAAGCAATATATTATCCTGTGACTTATTGTTGACATCTATTCCTGATCTATAAAATTGCAATATTTGTAAGATAATTTTTTGGAATATCATAATTTTAAATTGCAAAATATATCTTGTATCTAAATCAACTTCTAGTACTAAGAATGGTTTGAAATAATCAAATAAGTTATGTAAATATTTATTTAAATTTGCTCCATCGTTTAATTGAAATTGTGTTTTATTAAAATTTTTACTGTAATATTGACTTATCAGTTGAATTTCAAATTTAATCCAATCTTGGATTTGCTGTTTGGCAATAATATCATAAAGTTTACAATTAATTCCATACTCTTGATTTAAAAAATTATTAAATTTAAAAATTTTCATAATCAAATCATTATTGTTATTTATATTATTTTGCAATTTTTTTTTCAAAATTTTGTTTATTTCCATTATAAAATGGTTAACAGCTTCTTCAAAAGTTAAATCTACATTACCTTCAAGAATAATTCTTATACCATTAAATAAATTCTCTTCAATGTAGCTCTTAATAAAAGATGTCATAATATCCATATCAAATTTATTGTTATTGTTATTAAAATGATAGATAAATTTAATCTTAAAATTGTTTAACAAGCATTCAAAATTGAAAAATCTAACATTGTTCCTATTTGGTGAAAATTTGTTATAAATTACAGATATTTTGTAAAGCTGTTTATTTAAGTTTTTTGATCTGGAACTTATATCATAAGTACAATTATTTTTGTTATCCCATCTCATTTCATTTAGCAATATATCATTGTATTCTTCCATCATCACATTAAGTTTATTGCCAGGTTCCAATGATGTATTCAAAAACTTAAAAACATCATTTTCATTTTTATAATCTAATTCTTTCAATCCAGACAATAAATTGGGTTTAAATTCTTCAAAAGATAATACAGGCGAAACTGTACTCATATCATAATTTTCAGAGACAATAGACATTTTGAAGATTATTAGCTATATATTTTTATGTTATTGTAGTATCTGATGGATTTTCTTCTTCTTCTTTTGTTTTGGTGATGGTGGTAACTTGTTTACTGATGTTTTTGTTGATGCATATTTTTTTTTTTTTTATTTATGTGAAACTTTTTTTCCCCTTTAAAACGTTAGTCTAGTAAATACAAATTTTTTATAAAAAATATTACATGTGACTCGTTGAAAAACCTTTTAATCAAAAGAAGCAATAAATTTACACAAAAATACATATTCTTTGTTTTTTTTTAAAAAAAGAACAATGCTTGAATATACCTTTAAATAGTTATTAATGTTTTTTTTTTATTTTCAGTTAAAGAAAATTATAGTTATATCAAAACCCTAGCTATGTCATTAAAATTACTACTTAAAAAGTGTGTACTTTTTCTTTTTTTGTTCCCAGTTTTAAACAAATGTGAAGAACAAGTAAAAGAGATTACTACTACCAATAATATCAAAAAAATAAACAAAAATATTCGATCATTAGAGTTTAAACTACCTGCAATACCAAAGAATACTGCTAAAATAACAAACAGCAATTTAAACAAATATACTATATTGCTCAATTTATCTACTAAAAATTTAGACAAAAAAGATATTTTATATGGATTATATTTTGATTTAGATTTACAAAATGAAATATTTGATGTAAATAGACACACACAGTTTAAAAATAACAGACAACAAAACGGACAGTATATTTCACTTAAGCTGGAAATTGTTGGTTATAATAGAGATAAAAACAATAATGAAACTTTTTTACTTTTTAGAGATGATAAAATTACAATACAAAATGATTTTTATAGATTTTTTACAACAATTCAAAGCTCAATATTAAAAAATAATAATGGAAAAATTAAGATTACAATCTTTACTTATTTTACAAATTTTTCATGGAATTTTAAAGTTTTTGACAAAATTGTAACAATAAGTGATGTGGTATTATTTCCAATGAATATCGAAAAAGAAACAAATAAGATGTTTAGTTCACAAAAATATAGTATGCATAATCATTATAACAGTATTCAAGGGCATAACTACAATATAATAATGAAATTTTTTGTTGAAAACTTGCTGAACTTAAATTTTGAAACAGATATTGCAAAATTATTATCAACTGAATATTTAAAAAGAAATTTTAATGAAGATACATTAAATTGTATAACTTATGGGTTTGTAACAGCTTACATAGCCTTTATTATTTCTCAACTTTATCTTTTATATTTTATATTAAAACAAAATGTATTTATAAATAAATAATTATTATATAAAAACTAGTAGAAGATACAAAAAAAAGAAATTTTTATTTTTATAGTTATTAATTATTCTAAATTAATATGAACAGCTTTAACATTTGTATAGTCTAATAAAGTGTAGTAACCATTATCTCTTGAACCGTTACCAGATTGTTTGACACCACCAAATGGTGTGTGAGTGTTAGTGTCATTAGAAGAGTTGATCCAAACAATACCAGCTTCAATATCTTTAGAAAACTTTATAGCATTTTTTAGGTTACTTGTGAAACAAGAAGAACCTAAACCGTAATCATTGTCATTACATTTTTCGATAACTTCATCATAAGTTTCAAATTCTGCTATAGCCAAAACTGGGCCAAAGATTTCTTCCTTATTGATAGTGTGCTTTTCAGTCAACCCAGTAAAGATTGTTGGTTGAATGTAGTAACCCTTTTTCAATTTCTCATCATTAACGACATGTTCTGGTTTCTCAACCCCACCAGTGAGTAAAGTTAAACCTTCTTTAATAGAAGTTTTAATATAACCAATAACCTTGTCATATTGTTGTTTTGAAATAACAGGGCCAACAACAACCTTGTCATCAAATGGATCACCAACAGGGTAATTTTCTTTCAAATGAACTAAAATACCATCTAAGAATTTCTTGTAAATATTTTTTTGCAAGTAAATTTTAGAGGTACCAGAACAAATTTGACCTGAATTAGAAAACAACCCAATACAAGCCCATTCAATAGCTTTTTCCAAATTACAGTCATCAAATACAACCATTGGAGATTTACCACCACATTCTAATGATAAAGCCTTTAAGTTAATACTACTCTTGGCTTGAATCATTTTACCAACAGCAGTAGATCCAGTAAAAGCAATCTTAGCAATGTCTTCACTAATTACTAATTCATTACCAACAGTTGAACCTTTTCCTATTAATACTTGGAAAACACCTGGAGGAAAACCAGCCTCCTTAACAAATTGTGAAAAGAATAGCAATGATAGTGGTGTTTGATCAGCTGGCTTGAAAATAGCACAGTTACCAACAGCAACACTGGCAAATTTGTTAATCATCATTGTTAATGGGTAGTTGAATGGAATAATACAGCCAACAATACCTAATGGTTGATGATAAGTTAACTTCATATTGTCGTCATCAGGTAAGTAAGTGGAACCTTGCAATTTATCAATCCAACCAGCAAAATATCTCAAAACATCAATTACTTCATCTAAATCATATTTACTATTGTTTTCAACAGGTTTACCTGAATTAAAAGATTCAACTTCCATTAAGATTTGTTTGTTTTCTTCAACTAAACTGGCAAGTTTTAAAAAGCAATCTCTCTTTTCAGATTGGCTTACTTTTTGCCAAGACTTGAATGATTTTTTAGCATATGAAATAGCAGTAGAAACATCTTTTTTAGGACAAGCCTCATATAAATCAACAATTTTTTCTCCAGTTGCTGGGTTATAAACAGGGATAGAGTTGTCTGGGGTCATCTCTTGAGTTGATAAAGAAGAAGGAGTGAATTCATTGTTGATGAAAGATACTAATGGTTGTTTATAAATTTTACCAGATGGTAAAGTTATTTCTTTAAACAATGACATGGTGATAGGTTTTTTTATTATTAATATTGTTGGTTTTTTATATGCTTATAATATAAAATCTTTAATTATAGTCAATAGTGAAAAAAAAATGTATATATATATATAAAGTTTGAATTTAATTTAAATTTCCTTCAAGTTCAGGGGATCTCTCTCTTATGTACTTCTCTCTTTTTCCCCCTTTTTATTTTTTCCACTTTACATATATGTTGTAAATATATATATATATATATATATTAAATTTTAAATACGAATGTCGCTTATTTTACGTAATCAATAAATTGAATAGAATTGATTATGAAATAATTAAATTAGGCGAGTTAAGCAAAGTTGAAAAAAAAAATAACATTAAAAAATTATTGTGGCTGATTACAAAGAGGAAAAAAAAAGTTATTCCCTGATTTCTCTTCGCTTAAAATTAAAATACGGTTCATAAAAATTACGCGAGATTTATATTTCGGATATTAATTTTTTGTTTGTTTGGGGACTAAGCTCCGTCATTTTTTCAAATATTTTCGTGTTTATTTTTTTTTTTTGCATTAAATTAATTTTTTATTTTTTTTAAAAACCTAAAACCATTGGTACAATAATAACAATATACTATTAAATTAATCACATTTAAATGGATAAAGATTTAGAGGACTTGGGAAATGATAAATATCAACCATTTAGCAAGAAACCTGCATTAACATCAATTAATTCTATATCACCCACAGCAAATGATGTTTACAGTTGCAAGAACTGTCAAAGAAAGAAAGTTGCATGCTCAAAGGAGATACTTTGCTCTTACTGTGCAAAGAGAAACTTAGAATGTGTATATGAAATACAAAAATCACAAATGGTATTTGGTATAGAGAGAGAGAGGGAAATTATATTAAAAGGTTGTGATAGATGTCTTCAAATTATGGTTACTAATCAAAGATGGAGCTGTGATCTGATGTCTCCTTGTTATGATTGTATGAAGCTGGGCCTTGACTGTACTTATAGTACTTATAACAAACATAACAATATAAATGGGGAAAATGGTATTTCTGATAATAACAATAATAAACATGGTATATTGAAAAAATATATTCTAGAAGAATTTATTAATTCTGATAATGAAAAAGATATTGAATATTTGGAAATGTTACAAGAGAACGAGATGTTTGTTGAAAGCAGAAATGATAATAATGATGATATTGAAGTACTTCAACTTTTTCAAGATTATTCATATTGGATTATGAAAAAAAGTTTTTACAACGGAATTGTACTTTCAAATAAAGGTTTTGTTGTGGATATGAATAAATACAATGGAGAAATATTTGATCTCAATGATTTTTTGACTATAAGTGTCTTGACAGCATATGCAATTGAAAATCTTGGTTTTATGTTTTTAGGTATATTCTATGATCCTATAAAAAGCATAGCTGAAAGACCAGAATCATTTATTAAAAGTGCCAGAGAGGGCAACAAAATCATAACAGTTGACATTCTTTTAGATGAATGTATTTTGAGAACTATTGCAGTTTTATCAATCTATTATATGGATTGTGACACATTTTATCAATTAACTGAAGTAACTAGTAGCAAAAAAGATTTATTTTATAAAGCCCATTTAGATCATCTTATTGACATTCTTACAAGAGTATCTCATTTTGAGGATATAAGAATCATTCAAGTATTATTAATGTTATCTTCCACAGATTTTCCAATAAGATATCCCAAAAAATATAATTCACTGATGACAAGTGGATTTAATTTAATAAAAAGTTTGAACTTGAATAAAATTAGCAATATAATCAATGATGCTACGCTTTTAAAATTTACTTTTATTCAAAAAAACATTTATTACAAATTTTTATACTTTGTAAGCTTATATCAAAATCAATTAAGTGAAAATCAATTAGCATTAATATCGGAAAAGCACGCTTATCACTTTAGAAGAATGCATGTTAATTCTCAAGTTGATAAAGAACAGGAAGAAGGAGAAAATGATTATGTTGAAGATAATGATTATGATGAAGACATTAGATTATCCTTTGAACATTTACAATATAAGGTAGGTTTATTTTTAAAAGAATTTCATGATAAAGAAATGATTGTGTATCCAAGAGGATTGTTAAGATATTACTCAAATTTAAAGAGTAAACTGAAATACTTTAAAAAAAAAAATGTAATTCAATTAATTGATAGTATAAATCAAGATAATAATTCAGTATCTGCAATTGGTGAGACACTTATTATTAATATAGATTATTATTTTTTACATTGGAAGATGATTAAATATAAATTCACAAATAGTGAAAAAACTTCATTAAAAAATACAATGATTTTAGTTGATGAGCTTTTTAGTTCTTGTGAACTTATTATTGAATCACTACTTGACTGCTTAAGTGATGACAGTGTTAAGTATAGATTTTATAAATATCCAAGTATTATGAATTGTATTACTGAAACTGTAAGTTTTCATGCATTATACAAAATTTTTAATAAAAGTGAAAGAAATATGAAAATTTATGAAAAACTTGTAATGATTATTCAAAAGTTTATGGAATTTGAATTAATGGAAAAAGAGAGAGATGAAGAGATTAATGGTAATGATAATGATAATGATGGATATATTGTAGAAGATGAAGATGATTTCAAGTTTAATAATAATCCATACCTTTCTAAATACATTATGTTAACAAGATTATTAGACAGATTGAACTCAATTAAAAGTTTATTTAATAAGAGTGAGATGAACAATAAAAATATTACCCAAAATTTACCATTTCTTATTTTGCAAGAAGATGTAATATCCATAAAATCTAACTTCGAAGATAGAGTTTGTAACATTATTCCAGGAATGAGCACTAGTATAAGAAATGATTTACATTCATACAGTAAAAAATGGGACTCTCAAAACAAAATCGATATAATTACAAATTATAGAGAAAATTTATATGTAATACTAGCATCTTTCAAAGATTTTATATAAGCCAGGCAAATTAGCTATTTCAATTATGTCACTTATTAGTGTCTTTGTTGGTAAGAAATTTTTTGTTTTCAACATTGGAATAATCAAATTTTCAAGTATATGATCTAAATTATCTCTTTCTTTAAAATCGTCTTGAGAAATAATTTCAGGAATATACCATAAACTAATATATTTAAGAATTCCATCTAAACATTCTTCTTCATCTTCATAATTAACTTTCAAACCTAATTTGTATAGTAATAATGGTAGTTTATTCAAACTAGGTGTGTATTCAGAAAGTAGCATCGGTAATGTTCTTATTGTAAGACCAGAATTTTCATCTTCTTCAAAATTTATATTAAAATATTCTTTAAGCATATCCCTCATTTCTTTCAAAGTTTCTATTATAAGATCAATTTCCTGTTGTTCAATTTTAATTAACTTTAAACAATCAGTTACAGATATATCCACGTTGTAAGTACCAAATCCACCTATGTTTCTTAAACCTAATTGGTAGAATAATGCGTTTGTTATAGTAGCATAATCTAACAAATAAAGACCCAATTCGACTTGGATAGAGCAAATTCTTTTCTCTGAATCGATAATACCAATATATTTAGTGTCTTGAAAAAATGTAATCAACTCCTTATGTATGGATGAGTCTAACTTCATTTTCAAATTTTTAATGGATTGTAATTGGCTACATTCAACAGCAGCCTCAGTTGATGTGTTTATACCAGAGTTGTTAAACCTATTTGTAATGCTAGGTTTCACCAGAGGTTTAAATTGTAGTTTTGTCTGTGAAGCATCCACTCTCACTAGTCTAGTCTCATCTCTATATTCCTTCTTTTTCGCATCTTGGTTTTGTGATTGTAAGAAAGTTTTCGAATTATTTAAAGATGGAGTATGTGTTTTAAAAGTTCTGGATACATCTTGTTTTTGTAAAATTTCTTTAAGGCTATCACATATTTTCTCAATAATTTCATTTTCATTAATGAAAAATACCTCTTTTTTAGTTGGATGAACATTGACATCTACATTTTCAGGTTTAATAAATAATGAAAGATAAATGAAAGGTCTTGATGCTGTCCTTGGAAGAAAACTATTGTAAGTTGAGAGCAAGGCTCTTTTAAGAGCTTCACAAGCTATCAATCTATTATTGATAAAAAAAATAGGAGTATTTATACCATAAGTGCTTGACTTTTTATTTCCATTAAGTTCATTGCTATAAGATAGATTTGTGATAACCCCTTTGCAATTGATTAATCCCAATTCTAGATCCTTATCACATTCAAAATCTAGCAAAAACTTATTTATGGAACTATTCACCAATAGTCTGATTCTGTCGTTTATACTACTGTCTTCTTTACAATTGTAGAGCATTTTGTTATCTTCAACTCTTTTTAATGAAAAAGATATACCTTTATTATTGATTGCATATTTACTTACGCAATCTATTATTTTTTTGAGCTCATCTTTTACTGTTAATGATTTCAATCTGCTTGGTACATTGTAAAATAAATCATTGATAATAAATAACGTACCTGTATTCCCAGCAATAGGTTTTTCAGAAATCACATTACCACCAGAATCAAACTCACATTCATATGCAAAAGGTTCTTCTTCTGTTCTTGTAATAATTTTTAAATGAGAAATATTACAAATACTACTCAAAGCTTCACCTCTAAAACCAAAGGTTTCTATTGTTTGTAAATCATTGAAAGTTTGTATTTTGGAAGTAGTGAATCTTCTACAAAGTAAAGAGAAATTTTCCTTAGAAATACCAGATCCATTATCTTGAATTTTTATAATTTTAAAACCATTATTTTGTATTGTTATATCAATCTGTGTAGCTTTTGCATCTATACTATTTTCAATTAATTCTTTAATGCAATTTATGGGTGAAATGATAATTTCACCTGCAGCTATTTTATTAATAGTTTCAGTATCTAATTGTTTAATAGTATGAGACATTGTGTTACCAAAATGCTTCTGGGTTTTATAATTATTTTTTTTTCTGAAGAGATTTTAAAGTGGTCTTTTTTGAGTGAAAAATTTTTTTTTTCTCTATTTGTATGAAAATATTACCTCTTTAGCTAATTGAAGGTTATATATTCACGGGGTTACTTTGTAAGCTCAGCTATACTTTTTATTATAATTCACTAATTATCTTATTTTAAGGTTTGAATCGATTGGTTCATATATATTCTATCTCTATATAATGTTATAATTGTTATTTAATTCCTTATTGAAGAATCTCTGTGTGTGTGAAAACTTTCCACCCAACACTTTTTCTTCGTCAAACTCTCTCTGATCATTCTCCGATATTCCATTGGGAACATAAAGTTATGGTAGCGCTCATTACACTTCACAACTACCCGGATTCTCAGACACTATTATCTAAGAAATCAGCAAAATCTGGTGTTAATATCTTAATAGAGAAAAAAAAAATTTGTCGCGTAATAAATCAAATCAGGCTTTTTTTGTTTTTTAAAATAACTGAAAAAATATTTTAAAAAAAGACACAATTAATACAATGAATAACCAAAGATAAAAGGACAACATTGATAAAGATTACAAAACTCTCTGTATATATATAATTGTTTAAAGTAAGACACAATGGGTTTTGATACGAAAAAACGAACTTTGAATGATGGTAAAAGTCTTAGAACTAAAAGAAATACAGTAAATCAACATTTTACGGATTCTGTTAATGAATTGAAAGATTTAAGAGAAAACAATGATATTGGTGAGGAAGAGGAAGAGGAAGAAGAAAGAGTAGGAAAAGAAAACAATAATAAATCTGATAAACTTATACCAACGATAAAAAAGATTGGTAAACTTGAACTTGTGTCTAAAAAATTTGAAGATAAAATGACCAAAAATTTGAAAGATGGATTAGGTGCAAAAAGTGAGTTTTACAAAGAAGAGTCTGCAACATTAAATAAAATTTCTAAAGATTTTACACAAGATATGACACACTTCTCTCATGGTACTATAACAGAGAAATTTAAATCTAAATTTTTGTTTAATGATATAGTGAAATTTCTTGTTAAGAATGATTCTAGCAAAATTACCAAAAATGAAAATACAGGTGTTCTTTCGCTTACACCAGAAGTTAAAGTTGAAGAATCTATGGTATTAATGAGATTGGGTGCTTTTTATAGAAATTGGACTAAAAGGCCAACAATTAATAGACATATCTCTCAAATTATAACAATTGAGCAAAAAAATAGAAAGAAACCACAAAGACTTATCACTGTAGCTCCTAGAAAAGAAGCTGTGACTGCTAAGGAAATGAAAATGGATGATCTAGCGAATGTTGAAGAAGAAACTACACATAAGATTCAAAAAATGAAAGTTATTTTAAAAGATCATGTAGGCGAATCAGTTAACTTGTATAGATTGTGTTTAGATCCTGATTCTTTTGCTAAGTCAGTAGAGAATTTATTCCATTTGTCTTTTTTAGTGAAACATGGATATATGAAACTTTTTGAAGGAGAAGATGGATGGCCATATGTTGAGTTATTGGATGATGAAACTGTGAGTGAGCATAAGTCTCAAAAGAAAGCATTAACACATGTTACTGTTTCTATGAGCATTGTAACGTATAATGAATTATTGAAATTCTTGGATATTAAAGAAAGTTTCTTCAAATAAATAATTTATATATATAATGAAAAGGCAATACATATGTTTAAAGATAGTTACCTGCACATTATTATTTCATTTACATATTTAATTTTTTTAACTAAGAGTGAAATTTTATTAGTTTTAGTTGAGAAAAAAAAGTTTGTTGATTTACGGGTTTAAAAAAAACACAATTTTTTCTCTTTTGTTTTTTTTTTTGAAATTGTTTTCTTTTTTATTGGTGTAAAAAAAAATGAAATAAAAAATTTTCAATAAAATTTATAAAGAAACTATTAATTTAAAACAACTTATTAACCCCAAAAACAACAACATATATATTTAATTTATCAGTGTAAAATTAATATTTAATAATATACTCATTATTTATATATATACATATACTATTTTGAGTGTTAAATTTTTTGTACAACTCGCTTTTACTTAATTTATATTACCTTAACTTTAATACACATATATATATATATAGTAATGCTTGTGTGAAGATATGGCTGAAAATAATATAGAAATGGAAACAAAAAATGATAATGATTTAATTATACATCAAACAAGTAAATATCCACTCTGGCATTATATGTTTGCTGGTGGTATTGGTGGACTTGTGGCGGATTTTATAATGCATCCTTTAGATACAATGAAGACTAGACAACAAGCTAGTTTAGATACTGTCAAAACCTTAGATTTAAAGCTTCGGAACCTACATCCATTACAGATATTGAAAATGGAGGGTCTACGAAAAGGTTGGTATTCTGGTCTTTCAGCAGCAATGCTTGGTTCTTTACCATCAGCAGCCATTTTTTTTATGACTTATGAATTCTTAAAAGAAGAAATGATTTTGACTTATAAGATGAATGAGACTTTCACTTTTTTTGTAGCAGGTTTGAGTGGAGATTTAGCATCTTCTTTGGTTTATGTCCCTAGTGAGGTTTTAAAAACAAGATTACAACTTCAAGGAAAATTGAATAAAAAATTATTTGGATATAATAATCTTAGAGATGCAGTTTTTAAAATGAATAAATTTGAAGGTAAAAGTGTTTTTTACTCTGGTTATAGTGCCACTTTACTAAGAGATTTGCCATTTAGTGCTATTCAGTTTGCTTTATATGAAAAATTCAGGCAAATAAGCTGTCAGATAACAGCAAAGACAGATGATCAACTAGGTGTCACTGAGGAATTAATGGTAGGTGGTTTGGCTGGTGGTATAGCAGGGGCTATAACAACGCCGTTGGATGTGGTAAAGACAAGATTACAAACAAATATGTCTCAAGTTATAATAACTAATGATACAACTGGAAAATCTACAGATTGCCCACAACCAGCGACTCAAAATTTATTTACAACGATAAAAAAGTTTTATAGAAGGGAAGGGCTCCTAAAAATGTTTGGAGGTATTGGGCCAAGAATTATGTGGTCTTCAGTTCAAAGCAGTATTATGTTGTACATTTATCAAACAATATTAAAGCAGATACATGAAAATGCTTCAAATGAGAATAAAAAGATAACTACGGATGATATAGATAAACATAGAAAGATTTGAAATGAATAAGGATTGATGGAATGAGAAGAAGAAGAAATACTGTGTAAATATTAAAACTGCTTTATCAAACAATGGTATTGCTATTTCTTATGTGAGATTGTAATTTGGATTTAAGAAAAAACAAAAATAAATGCAAAAAATTATTACTGTTCTTTTTTTTTCTAATCAGTTATATAAATAATAATTTATTTATATGTATATATTCAAAAAAACATATAACAAAGCAATATGATTGCCTTTAGATTCATATTATACACATGCAGACAATATTTATTTTTAATGATGAACTATTTAGACCAATCAAAACTATTTTTATAAATAAAATGAACCATATTTAACCCCCTATTTAGTCAAATTCTTGACTGGTTTTTTTTATAAAAATATAAGAGTCTACTTTGTTCCTTCCACGTGTTGATCTTACATTAGTAATCGGATAAAGATATGATTTCTATCAATTTCATTTTTTTTTTTAAATTATTAGAAACTACGTAAACGACAGAAATAAAATTTAAAAAGTTAAAAAGCCTTGCTATTTGGATAAAAGAAAAAAAAAACACACACACAAGTACAAAAAAAAAATAAAAAATCAGAAACTTTTTACATAAACAATTATATATTTTATTTTATATTAACAACCCATAGAAAACTTTGGTTATAATTACTGTTGATTAAAATAGTCTGTTAATAAAAATAATAATATAAACTATTAACCTAGTCAATATTAGTATTGTATAATAATAATAAAAGAGGAAAATAATGCAATACTTTGGTAAAGCTTTAGGTTCTGTTACCAAATCTTGGTCAGCTATTAATCCAGCTACTCTATCTGGGGCTGTTGATGTCATAGTAGTTGAACATGCAGATGGTGAACTATCATGCTCACCATTCCATGTAAGATTTGGTAAATTTCAAGTACTTAAACCATCACAAAAGAAAGTTGATGTTTTCATTAATGGACAAGCCACAACTATACCAATGAAATTAAGTGACCATGGGGAAGCACAATTTATTTTTGAGTTTTTAGGCGAAGGCTTGCCAGAGGATATGTTTGCATCTTCTCCAGTGGCAAGTGTAGCAAGTTCCCCAATGCAAACCCCAACTAAAATAAAACAAAGTGATGAGAGTACTAAAGTTAATTCTTTGGAAGAACCTGATTTTTTAGATATCAATCAACCATATTCAGAACAAATTACCCCTGAAGCTGAAGGCAGACCTATAGGATCTCAAAATGGCAATTATTCATATACAGATCTTAACTCTATTATAAGCACACCTTCATCCCCTCATTTTAACCCTATTAAAGAAAAATTAGAAAAAATTAAGATACCAACAAAAGTAGATAATTTCACAGGAGATCTTTTATTAGATATTGAAGGTTATAAATCTAGTAAAAACAAGATACATGATTCTGATGAATTAGTTCAACAAATATTGAGAGATGAGTTTGGTGAAGATATGCTACATAAGATTATTGAAAAGGATGATAACGGAAATATAAGATTGATAAATAATGCAGGATTGGCATCTGCTGTTCATTCACTAGATGCAAGTGCCCCAATGTCAAACACTGCTATAAATGTTGCTACCAATGGTGTTTCTAGTGGAATTGTTGGTTCATTGAGAGATAATAGTCCAGAAAATGAAGATGATTTAGAGTCTACCCCTTTATATGATCCAGGATCACCAACATCTGTAAATAGTGATTCCACTTTCAATAGTTTAAACACATCCACCATAGACAATAAAAACAATAGTAATAGTAGTAATGTTGGTGTGAAAGGGGATGGAGATTCACAAGCAAGAACTAGAAAATATATAAAGACATTGAGATTGACTTCTGATCAATTGAAATGTTTGAATTTGAAGCATGGAACAAATGATTTGAAATTTGTTATTGATAAAGGAAGCTCCCAATTAGAAGCAAAATTGTATTTGTGGAAGTGGGATACACCAATAGTGATTTCAGATATTGATGGAACAATCACTAAATCTGATGCTTTAGGACATGTCATGGCAATGATTGGTAAGGATTGGACACATGCAGGTGTAGCAAAACTTTTCACTGATATACATGCAAACGGGTACAATATCATGTATCTTACTGCAAGATCAGCCGGTTTAGCAGACAATACGAGAGCCTATTTGAGAAGTATCAACCAGGATGGATTCACAATACCTGAGGGACCAGTAATTTTGTCTCCTGATAGAACTTTTACAGCATTGAAAAGGGAGGTCATTTTGAAAAAACCGGAAGTATTCAAAATGGCTTGTTTGAATGATATTAGGAAGTTGTACTTGAAAGATTTGAGTTTAGATGATGGGAATGATAGGGATACGGGGATTATGTTTAAAAAAGGGGAAGAGAATCAGAATGGAGTTTCAATGAAGTTGAGCAGCAGTTCTGCAGGTGTTTTTGATGATGACATGCCCACTCCTTTTATTGCCGGTTTTGGTAATAGAATCACTGATGGGATCTCTTATAGATCTGTTGGAATACCAAGATCAAGAATTTTCACTATAAATCCATATGGGGAGGTTCATATGGAGCTTTTGGAGTTGTCTGGCTATAAATCCTCATACTTGTTTATCAATGAGTTAGTTGACCATTTTTTCCCACCAGTTATTGGGATGAATGGGATTAATAAAGATACAGACAATGAATTGAATGCTTTCAGTGATGCTGGTTTCAAAAATACAAATAAAGCTAATGAAACATTACAGGCAAAGATGACTTTGTTTAGAAATAAAGAAGGAAAATTCACAGATTCAACTTATTGGAAAGAACCTTTAATAGAGGTCTCAGATTTGAGTGATGATGATGGTGGTGATGATGATTACAATGATTATGATGATAATGATGGAGAGGGAGAAGATAGAGATACTTATAATAATGGGTTAGGAAGAAAAAGTAGTTCAAGTAATGGATCTTTTCAAAGACCAAGAACTTTCTCCTCTACAAATTCCACAACAGGAGGTAATATATCATTTAGTAATTATACTTCTCCATTACAAGAAAAAAAGAAAAGATCTTCTGGGAGTCAATCATCAACATCAGATGTATTTGACAATAATGGAGTAGGTTTTTTTGCCAATCAAAGAAATAAAAGCAATAGCATTTCCCATAATAGAACAAAATCTAATGATTCAAGATTTTTTTCCTGGGGAGGAGGCAATAGTAATAACAATGAGAGGGATTACCAGATTCCAAGTAGTATTCATGATGATGAGTTATCCCCACAAGCATTAAACAAAGCTTTTGATTCCACTAGTGACATATTTGAAAACCATGATGGAGAATCACCAAAGGAGTTTGGGAAAAAAGTGTACTTGGAACTAAACTCACCGCTGTCTTCACCAAAAGCATCTATCTTTGATGATGACTATATAAGTAAGAAACTGCCAAGTCCAGCAATTTCAAATACAAATCCTTATTTAGACAAGGATCACATAGAGAGTATATCTCTAAACAATAATCATGATGGTTATGATGAAAAAAAGTTAAACCCACAAAAATCAAATAAATTGATATTCAATGATCAAAGACCTGATTTAGAAAATGATGAGTTTGATGAAGATGATGAATTTGAGATTTGAAAAAAATATAATTTATTTATATACATTTGTAAAAAACAAAAAATAATACTAATAATAAAACAAACATATATATATATATATTTATTATGAATAGTATTTATAAATAAAAAATTAAGTAATCAAAACTTAGATTTAATACCTCATAAGGGGGTCGAACCCTTGACATTTTGATTAAGAGTCAAACGCTCTACCAACTGAGCTAACAAGGTTATCTAATACTTAATTTACAATTTTAAAATGCTCATTTTACATATACAAGTAAATTTTTTATTATATATTTATATATATATAGTTCGTTTGTATTTTTTTTTTTTTTTAAATTTTAAATACATATCATTACTATTATAAAAAATTTAACAGTTTTTATATATATTTTTTTTTAATATATATATATATATATAATTTTTAAATAATAATTAATTTATATATTTAATATAAACATATATTTTAAAGATTATTGCTTAAGGTTATTCAATATATATATATATATATTATAGAAACTTTATTGAATATTATTATAATATATTGTATATATAACGTTTAAAATAGAAAAAACCCTATATATTATATTATTTACTTATATCCGTATTCAAATTATTATACAAAAAAAAAATAGAATAAAAATATTATCTTTTATATATATATAATATGGTGATGTAAGAATAATTATATTATAAAAAATAAATAAACGTTATGAGAGGATAGAGAGAGTGGAAGTTATTAGAATATATATATATATATATATATTATTCCATATGTGATGTAATGTTCTATATATAAATATATTTACATTATTTTATATATACAATACTTTTTTTTTTAATCTAACAATAATATATATATATAACTGTTATATATATTGTTGTTGTTGTATTTTGGAAAAAATAATATATATGTATATATATAATAATAATAATATATAAACTTTTTACTTATAGTTTTCAATTTATTTTTTTTACCTAATTTCTTTTCTTTTTTTTTTTCATATTTTTTTTTTTTTTTTTTCGAAATTTTTATTATATTAATTTTTTTCTCTCCTCCCTCTTTGGGATTTTGAATAAATGAAAAAAAAAAATGGTAAACAAAAGATATTAGAAGATTAGAAGTTAAGAAATAAACACACTTAAACATTTCTTATAATCTTTTTTTAATAAACACCAAAGATAATAATAGTAATATTAAACAAGTGGTTTCTTTTTTCTTTTCTTCTTCTTTGTATACTATTTATATAACCAGATAATACATATACTAATCACTTGCTTTTAATTTATTATTATTATTTATAAATATATATATATATATATTTCAATGATGAAAAAAACTCACTCAGATTCATTTTCTCCAACTATTAATTCTCATAGATTATCTGGATCTAGTATTACTCATAGTAGTAGTAACCAAAGTACCAATTATAACAATAACAATAATAATTTCCTCTATAATAACAATAATAATATACTTACAGATGATAACATTAAAAACAGTATAAAAACAGAGGATAACCAATTACCTCGTTTCATTGAATCTAATAAAGCTGTTGTTAGTGATGCTATTGCAACTAATAATACACAACTTCTTTTAGCCAACTTATACTTTTATTTTATTGAAAATAAAAATTTCAAATCTGCAATCTCTCTTTTAAAGCAATCAGATGTTCCCATAAGTATTTCTGATTCAAAAAATATTAAAATTGATTCTTCTCTTATTTCTACCAACAGTTCTGAAAAAAATAATAATAATAAATTAGAAATTTATAAAATTAATCATCCAGATGGGGTTATTGAATTATACGAAAATGAATATTTGAAATATGAATCTAGTATTTCTAGTCGAGGTACTTTTCTTCTTCAATGGTGGGAATCTCTTTGGTCTCTATACAATTTTGCTAATATGCAGCCATTAGAATTGGTTACCAGTATTAGACCTTTTATTGATGTTATCAAACCTATTCTTCCTGAAACTAATGTTCCTGCCATCTCTCCATTGCATAATTTAAACACTCCTTCCTCACAAGCATTCTTCAATCAACAACAATATCATCAGCAACAACAAGTAAATAGTACTCATTTATATCCTCCTTCAGATGCTTCAAGAAAGAAAAAACAATCTCCAACAAATAGCCAACAAAATGTACCATTTGGATTTGATAATGGTGATATCAACAATAATGATAATGTTAATGTTAATAATTTTGCTCATTCTCAAAGGGTTCCTAAAGATAATAACACTTCTTTAATGTCTTCAATATCTTCTTCTTCTTCACCCCCTTCTTCTCCTTTCTCCCACCTAGAAACTAGTTTAAACTTTAACAACAATAGTATGAAACCTAAACCTTTTTATGATGAGAATGATGTTGATTATATGAAAAGCTTTCAAGAGTATGCGTCTGGAAATAATCAATTTCATAAAGGCAATATTCCATCAAAATCCCATTTTCCTATCTCAAATCAACCTCATCCATCAGCTTCCCCTGTCGCTTTTTTCTCTCCAAACAACCTTCATCCTTCTCAAACAAATAACCCTGCTTTTAATAACAATAATAATAATAACTCTGATGTAGATCACAGCAGTAATAATAGTAACAGTGTTTTGAGTTCAAGACCTGGTGGATTTAATAATAACAGTAAAGCAAAAAATAGAAAATTTTATCCTCAAGATGGTGTCTTTATCCCTGTAGCAAATAATAGCAATACTCCTCTTAACAACAATAATAGTAATAACAATAATAATAAAAACACTTCTAGTAGTAAAAAAATTAAAAAACCTCCTCCATTAAATCTCAAAGTCAACACTTCCCCAAATATGGCAATGCATCAATTACAACAGCAACAACAAGAAATACAACAGAGTGGCAAACCCCCTCCTTTCAACAAAGATATGGCACATCAAAATCCTCAGGCTCCTGTAATGCCAAATCAAAGTCCCCATATTAATTTAAAACAACACCAATATCCTGTTGGCAATTTTGCCAATATGCAGCAAATGTTCAACCAGCAAAATAACTTGAATGGAAATAAAAACAACTCTAATGAAAACAACCATAATAATAATAAAGGAGTTTTCCCTCCAAATGGGTTTATGGAAAATAACAATTTATCGCAACTCTCCCCTTTCCCTCCTCAACATGCACTAAATCAACATCTTTCACAAAATAAAAAAATGATGGTTTCTAATCAACATTCTTCCTCACAACAAAGCCCAACAATGCATATGGTTCCAAACCCTGCAAATGTTTACAATGGTAATAATGTGCCTCTGACAAAACAACAACAGCAGCAATTGATGATGCAAATGAAAAATGGTGCTTTCCCACCTCCCCATCTTCATTCAATACCTCCTCCTCCTCTTCCTCAATCTACAACTCAAATGAATGGTCAGCAACAGTTTAGTAACAAAAACATGACAGGAGGAATAATGCCAAATATGAGTCCCTCCATGCCTCCATTCATGAATGGGAGCAATCCCCAAAGCGCTACCATCAACAATCCAAACTTCAACATGGCACAGTATCCTCCAATCCCAGAAGGTGTTCGTTTCAGCATGAAGGATATCCCACCAATCCCTAATGGCCAATATATGTCAGGCAATAACAATAGCAACAACTGCAGTGTGAAGACAACTAGCAACAGTTCCTTAGACTGGGGGCTGGGAAACAATGATGGTTTTAAAGATTTAGGAAATGGAGTTTCAAAAAGAAAATCAAAAACTGTCACCACCCCTTACTCAATGGCCACTTCTAATAGTGGCTATCCAATCTATAGCAATGCGGTTTATCAGCAGTCTCTTTTAGCTAACAACGGAATGAACACAGCATCATCCATGAATCCATCTCAAATGAGCAGTACTAATGGTAGTGCTAATAGTTTATCTGGTAGGAGTAAAAGTGTTAGTAAAGGGGTAGGCAAACCGAAACAGCAAAGAGGAAGAAAACCGAAAACAAGAGCCATAACCACGGATATTGGAGGAGAAAGCAACTACAACTCCCCATACACTCCCATGGAGTCACCTCTTGG
Source organism: Hanseniaspora sp. CRUB 1602 (assembly GCA_030573575.1). Lineage (NCBI taxonomy): Eukaryota > Fungi > Ascomycota > Saccharomycetes > Saccharomycodales > Saccharomycodaceae > Hanseniaspora > Hanseniaspora sp. CRUB 1602. Next base: position 142,855 of record JAJMDL010000004.1, on the reverse strand, counting down.
AACAGCAGCAGCAGGTGACAAGTCAGCAAAGAAACCTGTGGCCAGAAAGAAAAGAGCCAAAAAAACTACAGCTGGTGGAAACAATCCAAACACTAAAGAACCTCTTTCTGCTTCTGTCTCTGCAGTCAATGGGAATATTGAGTTCATGGACCATTTTGCTGAAGCTACTTTCCTGACTACAAAACCGTATTCTCAGCATGAAGGAGCTACTGCAGTTTCGCAAAACATGGGAGATGCAATGAATGCTCCATTTGATGTATCAATGTCTGCAAATAATGGTGGCGGTGTCTCTAATACAGCTAATGCTGCTGCTACTAATACTGGTGGTGGTGGTGCTTCTACTGATACAGGCAATGAAACTTCTTCTGCAAATACACATTTCGTTCAAAAGACAAATAATATAGATCACAAGAATGATATTGTTGAATCTTTGATGAATGGGGATGATTTTGGATTGAACTTCTTGCCAATGCCTGCCAAAAGACATGGTGATGAAGACAACAGTCGTAATAATAATAATAATAATAACAATAATGATAATAATGATATTAGTATGCATATGAATATTGATGAGCATATGAAAGCAGGTGTCCATGACCATACGGGTGTGGAAGAGGACATGCTGTTGAAATCATTCCTGCTTGATGATGACAATTTTGCAGGTCTTGATTTCAATCTGGATCATCAAAATACAGATATCAACAACTCATAAGGATTTTATCCTTAAAAAAAAAAAGAAGAAGAAGAAAAGAAAATATAAAATACAACAAAAAGAGAAGAAAAAAAGGTTTAAAAATAATTTCAGAAGTATACACATAAAAGTGTGTTTCTTCTTCTCCTTCTCCTTCTCCTTCTTCTTTTTCTTCTTCTTTGCTATAATATTTCCATTAACTGATAATATATGTAATTGGAGCATCTTTTTTACAATGTTCGTTAACTTTACTTTTTTAAAACCTAATTCCATTTTTGTTTTTTTTTTCCTAAAAAATTATATACTACAATAAAAAAAGGGTATAGGAAGAATCAACTTCCATTATTAATATTAATATTATTATTTTTATTTTATTTTCATTAACTGGATATATAAATAAGTATATTTGTTAGGAATAATTTGTGTTTGTATTTTTTAATGTTTTGTTTTTATTTATATATTTATTTTCATTAAAAAAATCATGAATATTATAATAGTACTATGAAATATGTTACTTTTTTTTATTATTATTATTTTTTTTTGGGGAAGGTCATTTATTTTTTTGTATATTTACTTTAAATGCTTATTGTCTACCAACTAAGTTAACTTTGATCCAATCACAGGCAATCAAAAACTTTGTTCTGGCAGTGATGGCCATGGACAAGTAAGCACTTTGCCAAATCTTGAATGATAAACCTTTGCCCATGAAGTTCCATTTGGAGGAAGCATATCTGATATCATTAATAGCAGATTCTTCACCAATGTAACATAAAGCACCTTTATGGTCATACTTGAAGTCTTGGATGTGGGATTGCAATCTTTCAATAGTAGCTGGTTCCTTAGTGTTGTCGATTTCAGATTTGACTTTGAAGACTTCGGCCAAGTATTCACCTTCTTGGTGAGCGACTTGAGCAGTTGGCAAGAATCCAGGGTGGAAAGTACAGTCACCTAGAGCATAAATGGAACCTTCAGCACCTAATAATTCCAACTTCTTGTTGATTTGTAAACCTCTTCTGTTAGTTTGAGTCTCTGGCAATTTGGACATCAAGTTGGCAGTGATAGGTCTTGTACCGTTACCAGTAGCCCAAACCAAAATACCGAAATCCAAGTCTAAAATGGATTGGTCATCAGCATTCTTGACAGTGATAACATTATCAACAACTTTTTGAGCCATGTATCTTAATTTCAAATCAATACCGTTTTTGACCAAATGGTCTTGTGCATATGTATACATCTTCTTATCAAACATACCCAAAATGTTACCTAAACCTTCAACTAAAGTGACTTTACAATCAGCAGCTAATTCCGGGTTCCATTTACCAACTTCTTCAGTGATATAGTCTTGCAATTCAGCAGCAGTTTCAACACCAGTTGGACCACCACCGACAACGATAAAGGATAACAATTTCTTTCTTTCAGCAGATTGGACAGGTAATTCAGCAGCTTTTTGTAAGTTTTCTTTCAACTTATTCTTCAAAGAGATAGAATCAGAGGCTTCTTTCAAAAAGTTTGCGTTTTCATAAACACCTGGAATACCAAAAGTGTTTGGTTGAGCACCGACAGAGAACACTAAGTAATCATAAGACAATTCAACACCGTTCTTCAAAGTGACAGTCTTTGTCTCTGGGTTAACATCAGTAGCTTCTTGTTGAATGAAATCGACTTTTCCATTACCTTGTCTAGTCAAAGTGGAGACAGATTCAGTAATGGATTCCAAGGCAACGGTGCCGACAGGAGCAGATGGCAATAATGGAGTGAACAAAAAGTGGTCTCTTGGAGAGACTAGAGTAATGGAGTATAATTCAGTATCAATAGATTTCAAAAGAGTGATTGCAGCCCAACCGGAACCTAGAATGACAATTTTCTTCTTATTCTTGTTGGTTTCAATAGATGGTAAGGCAACTGGGTGTTGTTCCTTGTATAAAGAATACAAACCAAGACCAGTAGCTAAAGAACCAGCTAATAAAGCGCTGTATAGAGTCTTTTTGAAAAAAGAGCCTTTCTTAACAACAGCAACAGGCTTGATTGTAGATTGAAGTCTTTTAGAGATGACTGATCTAGTTAATTGAGCACTAGAAGCTCTTAATCTAGAAGCAAACATTAATGAATATGTAATTTATTTATTTATTTTTCCTTGGTTTTTTTTAGATATTTATAAATATATATTATTATAACAATAGAATTAATAAATAAAAAGATATAATGAATATATATATAAACAAACAAAAAAAGATGTTCAATTATATAAATGAATTAAAAAAAAAAAAAAAAATTTTTTTCCATGTTCATTTCTCGGAGGTTTTATGTTTTGTAAACCTTTTTTTTTTACTAAGCGATTTTTATTTCAAAGCGGGAATACAGAAAAAAAACATAAAAATAAGACCAATCAAAAAAAAAAAAAAAGAAATTTTAAAAAAAAAAAGATTATATCGGCTTTAAAAGAAAATAACTAGTAATAACAACAATAATATTATTACAATTATAATAAAATAAAGAATTAAGGTATAATTAAAAAGTATTACAAAGAAACAAGATATGAACATATGTCAATATAGAATACAAATCACATTATTTTTTTTTAGATTCTAATATTGTATTGTGTTTTTTAAACACTAAGAATATGAGAAAATCTAAAGGGATTTTTTCTATTGTATGTATAGTAGAATCATATATTTTTTTTTTCATTTTAAAAATCCCTCTTCTTCTTAAATTTATTTTATTTTAATGGATCTCCGAGAATCGCTTAACCCGGCGGTATAACAAATAGGGATTTTCAGAAAAGAGAAGGGGGAAACGAAATGAATTTTAAAATCCGTTGTTTATATTTGAAAAAAAACCCCCTTCAAATTTGTTTATGTTTCCGGGTAAATAATATTTATGTTTACATTTAACATTTTATATACATTTTTAATAAAAATTTATTGGTTATTTTTAATTAATTTATTATAAAAAATTGAAAAAAAATAATATGTAAATAAATATTTTTACAATAATTTAACAAACAATGTTTTTTTTTATTTTAATTGGGTGAAATGATCAAAATTATTTAAATTTTTATTTATTTATATATGTATATATTTATACATTTTACTCACATTCAAAATTATTAATTTATTTTTTATTATTTATTCAGTAATGTCAACAGTGTAGTCAAAGTAAGATGGTTCAAAGAACCAAACTCTGACAGTACCATCTTGACCACCACTGGTGAAACTGGTACCTTGTGGGTTGACTGCAACACTCACTACTGGACCAAAATGACCTTTAAATTCAGAGATTTCATTGTTGAATATTTTATGCAATAATTTAATTTCGAAACCTCCATGTTTGGAATCAGTTGTTGTGACAGATTTGGCATCTTGACCACCTCCCATCAAGATGAAATCCTTGATTGGGGTTATACAAGCTGTGTTTAATGGGTACATGTTTTCATAAGTCTTGATTAGATCCATTGTTTCAACATCTATAATCTTAGAGAATCTATCTCTGGAAGCAGTGATCACATAAGTCAAATCTGGTGAAAATTGCAAATCCATGATGACTTCCTTGTGTACTTTGACATAGTCGTCTATTTTATGTTCCCCTTTTAGTAATTCATCCAATTTAAATCTCAATAAAGATCCATCATTTGTTGAGACAAACAAATATTTGTTTTCATAGGAGAAACCTAGTTTACCATAGAAACCTAATTTCTCTTTATTTTCTGGATCATATTTCAAAGTTGTGATTGGTTTTTCAGAGATTTCTCCTGTTTCTCTATTCAATTTGTAAATTTGGACAGAACCTTCAAATCCCATAATTGGTGAAATAGCACATGCAACATATTCATTATCTGGTGATATAGCTACAGAGTTTACATATCCTAATTCATATTTTTGCAAGTTTTCACCTGTTTGCAAAGACCAAGTTCTCAAAGTCGCATCACCTGAACCAGTAATCATGAATTTGGAGTCACTGGTAGCAGCCATACCGTTAACTGTACCTTCATTACCTTCTAGTGTTCCTAATAGTTCTCCAGTGACAGAATTCCAAACACCAACAATACCTTCAGCGGCTGCAGTGAACAGTAAATCACCTTCCTTATTGTATTTAACTTGATTCAAATTTCTAGTATGTAAAACTAAATTCAAAACTCTCATTATATATATTTATATGTATAGTTTTATGTATAATATTGGTTATTTATTATGTTTGTTTGAATAGATGTTTTTTATTTATATTATATTTTTAAAATGTGTGTGTGTTGAAATTTTAGACATGTATATATATTTTTTTTTTTGTCGACTTTGGAAAAAAAATTTTTTTTTTTTTTCATGCTCTAAGAAAATAAACTTCTTCTTTAAAAAAGAAACTACTTGCATGTGACAGATACTATATTAGGAAATTCTTGGATAACTCTAAATAGTATATATGTTGTATGCATTTACTTATCTTTAGTATATATATATTTTTTTGTGTAAACAGCTAAAAAAAAAACCCCCAGAAGATAACATCATATATTATTTATTTTAGAGAATAAGTTGAATGAAAATTTAATGAAAACAATAACTTTGTTTTTCATTATGAAATAACAATAACATATATATATATATAAACCAAATCAATACATATACCCACTCTTTTTAATCTTCAAATTATCTATCTTACACAAACTATGGGTTTCAATTTCTTAAAAAACTTGTTCAAAAATTTTAAAACTATATTCAGATTAATTTTGTTAACTCTATCAATAGGTATAACTTTTATAACTTTAACACCTTTCATATTAATTCAAATCGGATTATCATTTAGTATAATGATATTTGGGTTATTAAATAATATAAATATGGAGTATTCTACCAGTCTATATAACCTTCAATTAAAAATAGTTTTATCTTTATTAACAAATATATTAGAAACTAGTTAAGCAGTCAAAAGAGAAGATAAACAAAATAAAAAAAGTGGAAATCAAATTTTTTTTTTGACTTAATATAAAATTTATGCGTCACATTCCTTCAAGTATTGCTCATATTTAGCTAAATCCATAACTTCTTCAGGTGATTCTTCACTCAATAATTTAACTTTTAATAACCAAGCTTCACCCATAGAATCCTTGGTAACTAATTGTGGAGCTTCATTTAAGACTTCCATGTTATTTTCCAAAACTTCAATGTTGTATGGAGTATAAATTTCATTGGATGATTTAACAGATTCAATAGAACCAAATGATTCACCAGCATCAATTGTTTCTTCAGAATCAGTCAACTCAACATAAGTAACATCACCCATGTGGTTGGCTGCATATTGGGTAACACCTAGAAAACCAATCTTATCAGCTTTGTTGTAAGCTAACCATTCATGAGAGGTAGTGTAAACAACAGTATCTAGAGATTGAATTGGTAATTTGGCAAAGTTGACCAAATTAGTCTTGTTAGAACAAGAAGATTGAAATCTTAAAGCAGAGAATAAACCATAATTGTTGGTTTTCAATTGAGATTTAACCAAGTTTAATGGTGTGATAGTAGAAGAAATTCTAGTGGATAATTTGAACATTATGAATAGAGAGAGAGAGAAAAAGAAAAAAGGTTAAAAAAAAAAGATGATGATGGTCTTTTCTATTTTATTTTTTATAATATAAATAAATATAAAAGCTTTTCTAAACGGTTTTTTTTCAAATAAGATGTACCTATATTTTCTTTATTAAAGATTATAGTAGTGATTTTTTTTTTGTTTAAAAAATATAAAAATCTTTAAGAAATCAATGCTAATCAAATGAATAAAGTTGTCGGTACTTAAAAGTTGCCTCTTTTTTATATATAGTTTAAAATTTTTTTTTTTTCTAAAAACAAAAAATTAAAAGAGAAAAAAAAATTTAATCGTGTGAATAATTCCGATCTAAAGAAAAACAAGTAGAAGTTGAGATTTTTAAAGGAAAATGTGCCAAATATGAAAGAAGTTAAACAAATGTAATAGTAGAAGCCAAAAAAAAAACAAACATATTTTCAACTTCTGTGTTTTTTTTTTTAAATTCAGAAAAAAAAGGCACAGGCTCACGTGAAAAAATAAATGTGAAAAATTTCCAATAAAATCATGTGACTGATTTCATTTCAAAAATGTTATTTATAATTTTTTTTTTTTTGTTAAAAGAAAAAATTGAACACGTAAAGCAAAATAATGAATTAAAGAACAAAAAAAAAATTTATATTTATAAACAAAACATTTTAAATTATTTTTTAATTTGAAAGAAACAACCCAAGTAGGAAATTACAAATCACATATTTTTTAAAATTAATAATTTACATACTTTGTCAGAATGCAATATTCTCATTTATTGGTTTTTGCTGCTTCTTTATTAAGCTTAATTACAAGTTCTATTGCTGCTACTACATACAAAAATGATGTTACTTTAGTCTTAGCCAAACAAAATAACAAGTTTTCAAATTTGCTTAAAAAACCAGTTGAAATTGAATTAAATTTACCTGAAGAAGATGAATTATTGAAAGTTGTTGTTAAAAATGATGTTGCATATGATTTTAATTCCTTAATTCTAAGTGTAAATGGTGTTGAACAAACATACCCTCTAAAAATAAATGATAAAAAAGTTTTAAATGCTGATGCCAGCGCAAGCAATGATGAATTTCCACAATATACTTGGTCTTTACAAGCTAACCAGTTACCAAGAACATTAGTATACTATGCTGTTAATGATGATTTACCTATTCAAGCTGATTTGATTTTAAAGAGTGATGACGGATTGGTTAAGAGAACAAAAATCTTTGAAATAGTTTTAGCTAAAAATGAAGATTTTAGTCTAGATTTCAAAAAGCTAAATAACATTAATAAAGGTATTGACTCTGATTTCAAAGCTAAAAAAATTATCAGACATGTTTTTAATGCTCCAAGTAAACAAGCACCAGAAGAATTGGCTATTATTTTCAGTTTCTTTATTGGTTTAGGTGCTTTCATATCTATGATGCTACAATTGAAATCAATTGCTGAATCTGACAAGAAGGTTGTCACTTTGAAAAAGAACTGTGGTACTTTATCATACATTTCAATGTTTTTAATAGGTATTTTGGCCACTGAATATACTTTTTTGCAATACTATTTGAATAACTTGTCCATATTTGGATTATTGAAATATGCATTCTTTTCAATAGTACCAACTATCTTAGCTGGTGTTAAATTATCCAAGAGATTATTTTAAATTTAAAGAATTTCATTTTCGAAAAAAGAACATAGAAATATATATATTTTTTTGATTTATATATCTTTATAGCTATTTACCAACTTTTCAAATTTATAAAATGATTTGTTAAAGTTAATATGATAAATTACTTTTCCTTCAATTAAACCAATTGGTACAAAGCCATAATTTCTAGAATCTACACTAAATTCTGTATTATCACCTCCAAGCCAGACATGACCCTTTGGAACTCTTATAAACTTGTTTTCAAAACAATCTGTAAAACTATAATCTTCATTTAATTCATTAATTTTTTCTTCAATATATTCCTGATCACTTTTCCCAACAAAATTGTTATTATCTTTTTTAAAACTATCCTTTTCTAAATTGTTTAAATGATATGCCACTGTACTTAACTTAGATTTGCTTGCAGGATCCAGCAAGATAATATCACCTTCTTTGGCTAAAATTCTTTTACAAACTCTAGTATTGCTGCTAGTAGGCTTCATTGCAACAACTACATCTCCAACCATTAAGTTATCCAAAAAGGAATATGATCGAAGAAAACTCCTTTTAGGTTCTTTTTCACTCTCATTGTAAATTTTATATCCTTGTTTAACCAAATTTCTCATTATTTTCTTACTTTGAGTATCTAACTTATTATCTCTGTTTATTTCTTCTAGTTGTTGAGCTTCAGGTTTTTTAGACGTTGGTAGTTTAAACTTCCAAATTAATAGCCAATCATTTTGTGGTTGAATAGTAGGAAGCATTGACTCTCCAGATGAAGGGTTTAGTGAGATAAAGTTTTCTTCAATAAGTTTTACTAAACAAAACCCACTAATAAATTTTATAGTTTTCACCAAAACATTTGACATTAATTTTATTTTATATTGTTATTAAAAAAAAACAGAATTATCTATATAGTGATTATGAATTGGATTCTTTCAAATTAAATTATTTTGAATATATATATATTTTTCTCATTTGTGTTTAAATTAATGTGCTAAATTTGAAAATTGTAACGCCGTGTATATATATTTTTTTAAAAAAAAAAATTATCAAATTAAACAATACATGTTGGTCACGAGTTGCACCTATTATAAAGAATCATGTATGGTTTGTCTCCAGTACTTTGACATTACTCTTTCGAATTTATCATAAAAACCATATTCAAACTGTTCACCATGTATACCAATAGATAATTTTTTAATTGATCTTTTTGTTATACGGTTTTCAACATAGTTCATTGGTATTGACGGAGCTGGAGGAGGAATAGGAATAGTCATTGTTATTAAAACTCCATTTCCTGATCTCATTGGCAAAGTAGCTCTGTCTTCAACAGTATATATCGTAGGAGCCATTTTAACACTCAAAAATTTGACATTAATTTTTGTATCATTGTTTTTTTTATTTCCCAAAGAGTTTTCTAACAGTAGTGATTCCCAAAATTGTTGTAAAGCTGCAGATTGCTGTTCATATAACCATTTTCTGGAATCAATTTTAGCATTAATTATATCTTGTTGCTCTTGATTTTTAAATAATTTCCATCTTTTTACCAAGAAATTAAATGGATTTATACTTATTAGTCTTAAATTGTCAATTGTTCCTAGTTGAATCAAATATAAATCAAGCTTTAAAATTTTGTTGTTTAAATAAAGAAAATATTTTAAAATTTTTATAATCAATGTAATATTTTTATAATTTGATTTAATAAATTCTGTAGAATTAATTTTTAATATTTTGTTGTCATTACTGTAATGTTTATTTGAATTTTCAGTTAAATCCTGTGGAAAATTATCAAAAATAAACAACAATGGAGTTGTTTCTTTATAAATCTCTTTAGAACTTGTTTCTTTTGACAATTTTATAAAATTCACTAATTCAACAACAGTATTATTAGAATAATCATCTAAAATTTTTTTTTTACCTTCATTTATTAAATTATTGTTGAAATCTGGTAAACTAAAATGCCAATATCTTTTATTTAAATTTTGCAATATTTCTTGGAATTTCGCATTATATTTCTCATCAACTTTATTTTGTATATATGTATTATAATCGTGATCTATATTTAAAATTTTGCAAAATGGTCTTGACTCTATTAACCCAAGTATAAGATTCATACTTTCATAAGAATTTAAACCTTTTAAAAATATTATATATTGAGTTGTGGAATCATGCGAACTATTTAATTTAATGTTATACCCTCCTGACATTTTGTCAACTATTTTAACATATTTAGATATAGTGTTGTTTAAAAACATTTTTTTCCCATTTTCTATAGTCATTTTGGCAAAAATCTTTTCTTTATTTTTTTTTTCTTTTGGCTTTTAATATTTTTGCTCCTTTACATTTAAATTATTAAAATTGTCATTTGTATTATATATATATATATATTTTTTTTTTTGTTTGTACTTTTTTATTTTCATTTTTTTTTTGTAACATTTCATTAATCAATTGATTAAACATCTCATAAAATTCGGATATAGATTAATTATTAAAAAAGGAATGAAAACAAAAAAAAAAAGAAATTTTGAAACAATAAAAAAAAAGAAAAGAAAGATAAAGTTGAAATTTTATTAAAAAAAACCAGATAAACATTAATCATTAACCAAAGAATTATTTATATAATACCATGCAGTCTAAAAATAAAATTAAGGCTAAATCTGGTAACATGAAAAAAAACCTCCAAACCAAGAACAAAAAATATAGATACAAGAAAAGAAGCATCAACATTAGTGAGACTTCTAGCAGGAAACTAGTAAGATTAGAAAGACGATTAGAAAAAAGAAATGATATGCTTAATGAATTAAAACAAAATAAAAGATTTTTTATTGAAAAATCTACAGGTTTGGATATAACAAAGGATAACAAAACAAGTATTGTGCAAGAACAAAGAAACCATATAAATGAGTTAATGTCTATTTACAAAATTGATACTAATTCAGAAAGTTTTTTATTAAGATTACTTAAATATAATACGTGCAAGAAGTTTTTGATTAATGAAACTTGTTCTAATGATTGTAGAATGACTCATGATTCAATTTTAAGATATTATTATATTAATCATTTTAAGGATGTTCTACTACAATTACAAAAACAATTTGAAATAGAAGATTCTAACATTTACAAACCAATTATTTTTAAAGACATTGCAGATAAAAATGTTTTCATCTCATTATTTGTATATTATTACAGAAATTTGCTTCATTTAGTTTCAGATTATGAAAGTAAAATTGATGAATATCAAAATTCTTTAAATATAAAGACTCCCGAAACTAGTACAGATGAAGCTAACAAAAAGGTTATAACTAAAAGCGAAATAAATAAAATGATGGATCAAGCTTTAAGACAAAATACACATTTGAGACAATATAAAAATTTGCTAGTTAAATTTGATGAAAAATACTCAGTTGGTTTATCCAATTATACTAAATTCATGAATATGGATACGGATGATATAAAGATTCAGACAATTGGGAAATATTTGAAAAGAATATTAAATATGGTAATTATAAAAGCAAAAAAAAGACAAGAAGAAAAAAATAAAAAAATATCAACTACATTTGGAATTGATAAGGAGTTTGATAATAAACAAAAACAACAATTTACAAATTCTACAAAAAAACATAATTTTTTTTTGTGTAATGAATGTGGATTTAGTTTAAGTTTGAAGGATAATGATCAAAGATTATTAAAACATTTTCAAGGTAAAACGCACTTGAAATATGTTGAACTTTGGGAAGAATTAGGAAGAATAAATACAATATTCAAATTTTTGAAGATAGATCCTGAAAATTATTTACCAATTGAACCCTCAGATATTCGTCTACCTGGTACAAATCAAGGATATAATAAAAATTATAAAAGAAATAGATATAACGAAAGGGCGAATAATCATCAAAATAATATTACTTATGAAGATGACAAGTACAGTCACAAAATTAAGACATATAACAGTAGAAGATTTAATGAAAAGAGAGAAGATAATGTTGTAATTTCTACTTCTGGAAGAGCTATTGACATTGTTCGTCCTTTACAAAATTCTTTACAATTACATCATGCTTTATCAAAGAATCTTAATGAACCAGAATCTGTTGAAAATAAAGGAAGAAGAAGCAGAAGACCAATAACACCCTCTATAGAGTATTGATTGTTTTAAAAACAAAATAATAAAAATAATAAACTCAAACATTTAATCACGTGCAATTTTATTTATTTTAATATATATTTTTTTCTAAAAACTGAATCTCTTTTAAAAAAAAAAAAAATTTTTTTTCTCTCTCATTTGTTACTCTTAAAAGAAAAAATGTAAAAAAAACAAATATCACTCAAATATATAAAGTATTTAAGGATACATATTTAACTTCACCATAGATATACTAATCAATAATCATACACAAATAATTTGTTATGTTTAATTTGAATAGCTCTAATAGTAAACCAGCTGGTTTGTTTGGCAGTACTACCACCCAACAACCTCAACAACAAGTATCTCAATTTGGTACTACTCTAACTAACAACAACAATCAAAATACTACTGGTCAAACAGGTGGATTATTTGGTAATACCAATACCACTAATACAAGTGGAGGACTGTTTGGAAATACAAACAATACTGCTACTACTACAAGTGGAGGATTGTTTGGTGCCAAACCAGCTACTATAACTAATACTACTGGAACTGGTGGATTATTTGGAAATGCTAATAGTTCTACAAACACAGGTGGTGGATTGTTTGGTGCTAAGCCAGCTACAACAACAACTACTACTGGAACTGGTGGATTATTTGGAAATAACAACAATAACCCAAACTCACTTTTTGGAAACAATACTAACACTACCTCTTCATTGTTTGGCCAACAACAACAACAGACACAAAATCAACAACAACAACAAAGCCAATTTCAGCCTGAATTATTATCTACTACTAGACAAAGAAAATTGATTGTTGAACAACCAAAGATATTACCTTCTTGGACTAGATTAAGTGATAACAATAAACAACCTCCTAGAGAAGTTATCAAAAGATTGACAAATTTTGGTGATGAAGATGATTCCAATTTTAATAATTCAGATGAATCTGATTCAGATATTGAATTTGAAGAAGATATTTTTGGAAATGTAGGATTTGGTAAAAACAGTAAAAATGGAAGCAAGAGAATGATTAATAAGAGAAACATCTCTGTATTAGATATAGATTCCAATAAAGATAGTACTCTAAATACTAATAATAACAATGATATGAATGACAATAATGATTTCCCACCTAGTAAATCATTGTTTGATATTGAAAAAGAAATGGAAATAGGTTACAAAATTCAACAGAGTAGATCTAATCCATCTGTTATAACAGAACAACTGACAAGAAATTTCAAAGAAGATAGCAAGGACTTTAAGAATTTAAACATTTTTGATAGATCTGATAACATTAAGGAAAACCAAAACAAAATTGTTACATCAAATAATGATGAAACTGATAATAGTGAAGTATACTCATGCATAGTTTTTGGATACCCAGAAAACATTTCTACCCAAATATTAACTCATTTCAACAAGTTTGGTACTATATTGGAAGATTTCCCATTTTTAACAAACAACACAATCTCTTCTAACAAAAAAAAATTACCTATTGAAACAGGTGATTCTTGGTGTAAAATCACTTATGCTAACAAAGTTTCTTATCAAAGAGCTTTGAAAGAGAATGGTACTTTATATTCCGGATATGTCATTGGATGCGTACCTTACACAAACACTTCAACTAACAAAAACAACAACAATAACACTTTGAATAATAACAATGTTGAAAGTATCCAACATGGAAGTAACATAACTGGATTAACAGGCATTGAAAGCAAGAATTTAAATAATGGCTTATTGGTGGCGGATATTTTCCAAAAAGGAGGAGTTATAACATCAATGGATACAGCTTTGAACAATCAAAAGGAAGATGGTAAACTTAGTGGCAAGTTGAACGAATTATTGTTTGGGTTCAATAGTGGTAATATATAAGTGCTTTATAACGTTTTATTTATTTTTTGATTGAACAGAAAAACAAATAGAAAATTAATAAATTTCCCCATTTGATATTATTTTTTAATATCTTATTTAATTGTTACTTAATATTATAGTAACAAGGCTTTTTAAAACAGTAACTGCTTAAGAGATAACAATAATATATATGATTTTCAGTTATTCATTTGTTTAAAACTTTATTACAGAAGTGAATAAACAAATTAAATCACATGATTAACATGAAATTTCTTTAACTATCTGAAAAAAAAAAAATTAAAAAATAAAATAATCTCCTTTTTAGAATATATCAATCAATTTTTTTAAAATATAAAAGATGATATATGTATATAATGTAAATGATATATAAAAAAAAAAATAATCCCAAAAACAACATAATAGATTGATTAATTTATATTTATGAAATGCTAAGTAAAAATTTAGATCATGAAATTGAACAAATAGAATCATCATCATCATCTGAATATGAAGATGTGATTGAAGATGTTATTATAAGCACCAACAATAAATACTACAAAATAATGCAAACAAGTAGAACCTTAATTGATAAAGCACAAGTAGATGAAACAATATCTAATATCTCAGTTGATAAAGAAACTAAGTTAAATAAATCAAACCATTTAAATTATTTATTCTATTTCTTATTATCAAACAATAACCTTCCCGAACAATTTAGACAACTAGAAGCATCTAATCCATGGATACTATATTGGCTTATTAACTCTTTTAAATTAATGAAAGGATTAAAACTGGATGCTAAAAATTCACCAATGTCTTTAGAAGAAATAAATACACTGTTAACATCAGAAACATTAACAAAATTGATAAAGTTTCAATATGATAATAAAAAAGGGGGTTTTGGCGGGGGTTATAACCAACTTCCACACTTGGCTGCTACATATGCAACTGTTTTGGCATTAACTTTAACAGATAATTTAAACAAAATAGACCATTCTGGAACAGTTTCTTGGTTTGATAGTTTAATCACTTCTACGAATAGCAGTGACAACAATAGTCTTTTGATAAAAACTAGCCAACCTTGTGGTGAAACAGATTCAAGATCAATGTATTGCTTATTGGTAACTGCTAAGTTATTGAAAATTGATTTGAATACAGAGTTTCTTGAAAAACTTTGGCATATTGTTATAAATTTACAGTCTGAATTAGAAGGAGGTTTGAATGGTACACTAAAAACAGATGAATCTCATGGTGGTTACACATATTGTACTCTATCTTCTATAATAATTTTATTAGAACTATTAGCAGAAAAAAAACCTGAAAAATATAAAGGAAAAAAATTACATGATTTTATAAATATTGATAGTTTCATTGATTGGATATCTAAAAGACAAGATTTCACAAATGGCGGTTTGAATGGTAGAAACAATAAATTAGTTGATGGGTGTTATTCCTTTTGGATAGGTGCTTGTGGTTCCATTCTAGATATATATGGCTATGTGAATCCAATAGATATGGGAAGATTAAAAGAGTATATTTTATTCTATTGTCAAGATAATGAAAAAAACATGCCTGGCTTAAGAGATAAACCTGGTAAGAATAGTGATTTCTATCATACAAATTACGTTCTTTTAGGGTTATCATTATGTGAATATGACAAACAAATGTATTTACAAGATAATAACTCTTTGCTTATTAAGAGCAAAACTTTTAAAGATGATGAAGAAAAGGATGTATATCCCGTTAATCCAATCTACGCATTACCATTGTATATATTAGAAAATATACTGTAATTTAATTTTAAAATTTAGTTGATTTAATCAAACAAAAAAAAATATATATAGCGATTTTATTTCTGGCTAATCACCGAGATTTAAATTAAAAAAAAATAAAAACACCGAATTTTTGTTAATTTTTTTTTGGCTGCTTGTGTATGTTCTAAATTTAAAACTAGAAAAACAAACTTATTACCTTTGTTTTGGTTTATTATCATTATCCTTTTTCTAAAAATATATATAACATATTATACTATATATTTATCAAAATATAAAATTGAAAACAACCATTGACAATTAGTAATTTTTTTTCTTTAAAAACTGTTATAATAATAAACTAAAACCAAAAATTTACTAAAATATTTGTAAATAATATGTCTTCAAGATCGCAAGATTCATTGACAGATAAAAGTTCCATCAAATGTTTGGTAGGGTCTGTATTCATCGCTTTAGGCTCAGGTACAGTTTATTGCTATTCTTATTACAACTCCCAATTGTTTATAACTTGTCAGATTCCTTTAGATCAAATTTCTAAATTATCATTATCATTATCTATTGGATCTTCTTTACTAGGATTAATAGTAGGACCAATGATTGATAAGTTTGGATGTAATAAGATGTCATATTTTGGTGGAATTGAAACTTTTATAGGTTATTTTATATTACTTAAAAATTATAAATTAAAACAGGACTGTAACATTTTGTCAATCTGCATAGGTTTGATTATGATTGGTATGGGTTCAATTTCTGGTTTTTATTCCTGTGTCAAATGTGTCACTTATAATTTCCCTAATTCTAGAGGATTGGCTGGTTCAATTCCTGTTTCATGTTATGCTTTATCTTCTTTAGTCTTTAGCACTTTCTTCAAATTTTATGTCAAAAACAATATAGAATTAGTTTTTGAAATATTTATGATTGCTTGTTCTTTAATGATTTGTTTTGGAGGCTATTTAATTTTTATGAAGGATTATGATAAAATAGAAAACAAACCAATTTATAATAACGAAAACGGTGGTAATTTTTCAACTGATATTTTAAATGATTTAAATAATATTGATACTAAAACTAATTCAGTTACAAAACCTATTGCAATTAAAAAACAATCAAGAACTCAATCTTTCACCAAAGAGTTACAAGGGTCTTTGAAATTTTGGGGCTTAGGTAAAATAAGAGAGACTCCAGAGTCAGTCATTGAACATCCAAATATACCACTACTTCCAAATAACAAGTATAGAACAACTTCTTCAAGTTTTGCTGACATTAATCAAGCAAATAAAAGAGATTCTATACTTTCAACGAGACTAGATAACGATAGTACTCCTCCTAGTCCGTTAATGAATGCGAAACCAGCAGTTTTAAGAACAACTCAAAGTAATGGCAAAGATCATGATATTGTATCATTTGATTTAGAAAATACGAACCACGAAAGCATAAGCCCAGACAATAAGAAAAGTAAAGTTGTTTTGAAACCGACAAAGACAGCTCTAATTCAACATTCCTCTACAAGAGATCTTCCTATATATCAAACATTGACAAACTGGAAATTCATAGGATATTACATAATATTAGCTTTACTACAAGGTATCGGTCAAACATATATTTATTCAGTAGGGTTCATTGTTCAATTGCTTGCGGGAAACAATGATGAAGCTGATGTTGTAGTGGACACTGCTGCAATTCAATCCGTACAAGTATCTTTAATTGCAGTTTTCAGTTTTGCAGGAAGATTATTATCGGGTCCTTTATCTGATAAATTAGTAATGAAAAAAGCACAAAGAAAATGGAATATAGTTGTTGCTTGTTGTTCATTATCTGTAGCTTCTTTCACACTTGCTCATTTTAATTCTTTTGATTTGAATACAAAGCTTCACTGGCTGAATTTGTGTTCTGCTATTTTTGCTTTTGGTTTTGGTATTGTGTTTGGTACTTATCCTGCTG
This sequence comes from Hanseniaspora sp. CRUB 1602, assembly GCA_030573575.1. Taxonomy (NCBI): domain Eukaryota; kingdom Fungi; phylum Ascomycota; class Saccharomycetes; order Saccharomycodales; family Saccharomycodaceae; genus Hanseniaspora; species Hanseniaspora sp. CRUB 1602. Next base: position 125,295 of record JAJMDL010000004.1, on the reverse strand, counting down.
TTATTGTTGATGCTTTTGGTACGGAATTATTTTCTTCTATTTGGGGAATAATAACAACAGGTGGTTTGATAACAGTTAAATTATTTAGTAAATCTTTAAGTTCTGATTTGGAAAAGGACAACTGTGAAGAATTGGGAAACAAATGTGTTTTAAAAACATTTAATATTACATTATATTCAAGTATTTTTGCAATGTCAATAACTCTTGTTATGATTTATTTAAAATTCAAAAAGAGAAGAGAGAGATTATCAAGATACAACCACGATATATAACTATTTATAATCTTAATATAAATTATTTATTTTTAATGATAACAAAAAAAAAAAAAAAAAACCAAACATATCATTTTAGCTATGTGGTTACTTTCTTATATATTGCTTGTTTAATTTAATTTCTTGGGATAACAGTCTTTTGAACATCCATAACTTGTCCACCTTCTTCCAACATTTTCATCGCAACTGCAGGATCAATTTCATTACCATGTTGATCCAAGAATTTCTTTGGACCAGTATCTTTCTTAATATCTTCTAAGTTAACTTTTGGTTGTTGATGATGTTGTTGAGGTTGTTGTTGCTGTGGTTGTTGTAGTTGTTGTTGTGGTTGTTGTTGTGGTTTGTTATGAACAGCATTGGTTCCTTTAGCAACTATAGTATCTTCTACTTTCATAATCTTACCACCTTGTTGTTCAATCAACTTTAAAGCTTCTTCTTCTGGGATTTCGTTACCATCTGGGCCAATAAATCTCTTGTTACCAGAGTTTTGATAAATATCATCAACATCAACTTCAACTGGTGTATTTTTACCCGGAGAATTAAAGACTGTCTCAGCTTCTGGTCTTGGTTCAACAGTAGACATTGTGTGGTTTTCATAAGATTCCCAATCTTCTAATAATATATCACAACTGTAATCCCATCCAGACATCCATTTGTTCTTTGTACAAGTAGATTTCAATTGTGGAGTACCATAGGCAAAATTCTTATGAGTTTCAAAGAATTGGAAAGAAGCACCCAAAACAACAATCAACAAAGAAGCACCAATAATAACTTTATTCTTACCTAACTTGAAGAACTTAACAACAAATAAGTTTAATAGTTGAGTGAAAGCCATGATCAAGAAGTAGTAAGCTGGTAAGTAATGATGTAAGAACAACTGTCTACCCATTAAAAAGAATGGTATGTAGTGAAGAACCCAACCCAAAATAAATTCTGTGATTTGAACATAACTGTTAATTTCATCCTTATCCATGTTAAATGGAATGTTTAGTTGATATTTGAAAAGTTGAATCAAAACCATTCCAGAGAAAACAGCAATTGTAGCAGAAGATAACCACCAAGTGACAGCATTACCCAATAAGTAAACTTGTCTGTGATCTTTAGCCCAGTAGGAGATACCTCTGTTCAATATTGGCCAAGTAGTTGGATCAGATTGATAGACATGAGATTCAGTGAATCCATTGTTAATAGACCACATTTTCTTGTTAGTTTCAATAAATTTACCCCAGTAGCTTAATTTAGGATAAGAGATAGTTTCAACTCCACTTTCTGATAAGAATGGATTTGTATTCAATTCAATGTACCATAGTGTTAAAGCTGGAATACTAGAATGGGCACAAGTTACTTCTTGTTGACCGTTATCTGGCAAGTTTACTGGATGAGAAAATAGTAAACAACCAGTCATGGCATGTCTTAATCTGAATTTAGTTTCGATGGCATTAACAACATCTCTAGATTCACCAGCAACACTTTCTGTTTGATCAATTTCAACAATAAAATCATCATTTGGATCACCTTCAAAGCCTTCAAAACCATAACCAGAAGCTTCAAGTTGCCAATCAGATTGAGAGGAAACAGGTGGTTTATGGTCATGAGAATGGACTCTTTTGTGAGTGTTTAAATGTTTTAATCTGATCTTATCACCATTTTTCAATGGTTCAAACTTTGTTAATGGAACAGTAGTTTCATTGTATTTTTCAATCAAAAAGTCATTGTTAGAATCAATATGTGGATATAAGGTTAATTGTTGTTGTTCAGAACCAGTGGTATAATACAAATCATGTGAATGTAAATAACCACCATTACTGTTGACATGTTTAATAGAAACGACAGATCCATAACCAACATTCTTAATGATATCTTTTGGAATGGTATTACCAATCAATTCAGATCTGTAACTGGAAGATAATAAAGAAGCACCTTCTGAATCATTTATCAAAGTAGAAAAATGCATTTGGAAAGAGAGTAAGTAGATAATGACTGGTAAACCTAATAAAATAGCACCCCACTTGGAAGCAACGGTAGTAGTTTTTACCAAAGAAGTGTTCAAATCACCGATCATAAAGAACAGTTTAATCAAACACAAAACACCAATCCAACCAACAGTGAACAAACCAACCCATTTAGAAGACAGACTTAAACCTAAGAAAACACCTGTTAACAATAAGTATTTCCATGAGCCAATAGAGTCTTCAGAAAAGTTTTGGTATTTTTTGTAATAATAAGCAGTAAAACTAATAAATAAAATTAATGGAGAATCCAATAAAATGTATCTGGAAATGGTAACAAAAGAGTTTTCCCAAATAAAAATTAAAGTACCAATCAAACCAATAACTGGCTTAACTCCAGAGCTTCTCAAAGTTAAGTACATTAAGATACATGTGATGGAACCACATAAAGAAGCAAACAATCTCATAGCATAATATGGAGTAGTTTTAGGGAAGAAATCACCAATGTTTTCAAATAAGAAATCACCTTTAAAGCCTGCTAAGTAACCGATAAAGGCAAATAACATTTTGGATAATGGTGGATGAACATCAAAGAAATATGTACCGGTAATATATTTAGCAGCAAATTTACCGAAATGGACTTCATCAAAGACAACAGAGTCTGGGTATTCCAAATTTTTTAATCTAATGATAACAGTAACAATAATAATAGAAAAAATTAAAATATACTCTAATAAGTTAGACGGTTCTCTCATTTTTCTTAGTTTATCACCATCAGTTAATTTAGAAACTTCAACATATGGTCTTTCTGGACCTTTAGCAACAGGCAATTCTAAAGAAGTTTCATAATCAAAAGTTAATAATTTAGGGTCTAATAATGGCACAGTGACTGATGTAGTAGTAGTAGTATTTTTTTCATTACTACTTTTTTTAACAGTAGATTTATTTTGTTTAGAAGTTTTTTTTGCCATTTTTGTATGTATATGTATATATATATATATCTAATTCAAATGCCAAAAAAAAAAAAGATACAAATCAAAATTTTTATTCTAACTTGGTCTTTTATTAATAGTATTATTTCTTATTAATTTATAATAATTTGTTATAAATAAGAAGAAAGCTTTTAAATAATGTATTTAGCTTGGTGAATAAAATATAATCAAAAAAAATAATATGTTTATTTTTAATATTTTTAGAAAAGGATTAATTATTTAAACACAATATTATATCAACAAAGAAAAATTATAATATAATATATAATTTGAAAAATAGAATTTTTTGCTTCTTGGTTTTTATTTTAATTGTTTTTTTTTTCCTTGAATATATTTATTTTAACTATTTTTGTTCTATTTTGTTTACGTGTTCTTTTTAGCTTTCTGCAAAAAAAAACAAAAAAAAAAATTTCACTAGATCCAGCATCGGATGTAAAATATTGAAAGAAAAAAAAATTCTGCAAAAAATCACATGACTCAGTTTTTTAAAATTTGATTTTTTTTTTTTTTACTAAAGAAAAAAAAACACACTAATTTACGGTGGCAAATTTTGTTTATTTTAAACTTTTTTATTTTATTACTGTATTATCAAAACCTTTAATTAGATATATACACCAAAATAATATTACACATTGTTTAATAAACCAAACACAATAAAAAATTTATTTTATTTCTCAATATGTCTACTACTACTGATTCATATCAAGATCAATACAATCAAGGTTTGAAATTATATAAGGAATCTCCTACTGATATTCCGAAAGCTATTCAAATTATTGAAGATTTAAATAATACTGATTACAAGACTTTTTTAACTAAAAATGTTGAAGAATATCATTTAACTAAATCTAACACTGAAACTTTAAAAGAAAAAATTATTGTTTTATTAGGGGAATTATACTGTGTAAATAATCAGTTTGATGAACTTTCAAGATTATTATTGCAATCACAAACTGTGATTTATGATAATTTTAAAAGTAAATTATCAAAGATTTTAAAAAGATTGATTGAATTTTTTAATATTAATAATCAAAACAGAGAGTTGCAAATTAATACTATTGAATTGATGATTGAATTTGCCAATGAAAAACAAAGAAAATTCTGGGCTAACACTCTTTTAATTGAACTTGCAACTTTACAATTCCACAACAAAAATTATAGATTATCATTAGAAATTTTACAAAAGAAATTAATATCAAGTTTCAAAAAGTTAGATGACAAATCTTCTTTAGTCGATTTATACATTTTGGAATTCAAGAATTATTATCAATTGAAAAATTTTGTTAAAGCTAAGAATTCTTTAATCTCCTGTAAAACAATTATTCAATCAGTTTATGTAAGCAATTTGATAGTTTCTGAATTAGATATGTTGAATGGTATTATTTTCTGTGAAAATAAGGATTATCAAACTGCATACTCTTATTTCTATGAATCATTTAATAACTACTATGAAGAATATATTAAATTACTTGGCAGTAAAACTGACAAGAGTCAAGATAAACTTTATGAAGTTAAAACTAGCAAAATTTATCAAATTTTATTATCATTATTAAAATACATGATTTTGTGTAAGATTATGGCTAATAAAGTTGATGAAATTCAATCCATTTACTCTCTACAAGCTTTCAGAGACACTTTCAAAGAAACTAAAGAATTAAATTTCATCAAAGATGTTGTCAAAGCTTATAATGATAATTCCTTATTAGAATTTAACAAAATTTTATCTACAAATGATACTGTTCAAGATGATTTAATTTTGAAACATTTAACTATATTATACGATATCCTATTGACAAATAACTTGATCAAGATTATAAAACCTTTCGATTGCATAGAAGTTCAACATATTTCCAATTTGATTGGTATGCCTTACAAAGATATTGAACTTAAAATATCTCAGTTAATTTTAGATGGGAAGATTATTGGTAAATTGAACCAAGATTTGGGATACTTGTATATCTTTGACAATTTGAAAGAAGACACTATTTACGAGCAAGGTTCAGGATTGATAAATGAATTAAACCAAGTTTTGGAAAAATTATATGAAAAGGCCAGTGTGTTACAATAAATATAATTTTGACTTTATATATACATAAGACTCAATTAAGTTTATACTCAGAAAATATTTCTTCGGGTGTTTTAAAAATTATTTTGCATTTTGCTGCAAAGGCTTTATCACTATCACTGTAATCACCAGGTCTTCCAGCTGCATCTCCAGCATAAAACTTGATGTTATTATTTGTTATTACAGAATTGAAATCTTTGTATAGTTGTTGAAACATACCAATTCTTGGTTTTCTATAATTTAAACAATTAAGATTTGTTTCTAATTTTTCTTTATCAAGTTCATCAAATTCTTGAAACATAATTTTTATATTATTTGTAGAATCAACTATAAGTGAATGTTCTGGTATATCATGATAATACTCCTTACAGATATTTTTTATTGTTTTTGCATTTATATTCAAATTATCAGACGGTGGAGAAACACTTTTTACTTTGAAAATTTTATTAAGTTGTTGTTTTGACTTTTGAGAAACTCCAGATTGTTGTTTTTTATTCAAAGGTAATGGGGTTTTAATACTACAATATACAAGAACTCGTTCTTCTCTTAAGATATTATAAAAATATTCCAAAATTTTATTAATTTTTAATAAAAAAAATCTGAATCTTACTTCCAAATGATGAGGTTGTGCATTTAATCTATCTTTTGAATTGTTTTTTAAATATCCAATGTTAAAAGGTTTTATACCACCTTGGTTTGTAAATATAACAAGTTTAGAATTTTGGTTTTCTTTTAAAAGATCAATTACAAGAAAAAACATATTTTTGTATTCTTCTTCTTCATTTTCTAGATGTTTATTAGGCAGCCATTTCCAATCGCTAATATCTTTACTATGTACATTACCAGATTTTGTAGTTATAAGAGTATGATCTAAATCGAAGCTATATAAAATAGTACTTTCATCATATTCTAAATTTTTAGGGAGCAGTTTTAAAATATAAGGTGTGCAAGTAATATCATAATCCATTAGAAGAATTTTGGTTTCCCTTTTTTTTTTGGTTTATTAAAAATATATAATTACTATTAAATTCTTTAATAATAAATTTTGTAAAAATCATGAATTTTTTTTTTATGGTTATAAAATATTAAGAAAAAAAAAAAAGAGCAAATATATATTTATTATAGTTAAATCAAAAAACAAAAAAAAACATTATAACCAATAACTTCAATAATTAAAAATTTTATTAGACAATGAGTGAGAAATCAAATAATAAGAAATTATCTTTTGGAAGAAGAACTTGGAATAGAGAAGACTACACTGAAGAAAAAGTTAAAGTGCTTAATCAAGAAGAAGATAATAAAAACCTTTCTTCGAAAAATATTTCAACGCAGATTACATTTCCTATGAATCTAGATAAAAGAATACAAAGACAATATAATCTCACAGCAAATAATCATAAAAAACAAAAAACTTTATTACATAAAAAGAGTGGCAATCCTGAGGATAAATCAAATAACAGTGATGATTTAAGTTTTCAATGCTATGTTTGCGAATATAAATTTAACAATGATTTAAAACTTATAGAGCATTGGAATACTGAATTTCATATTAAAAAATTAATGGCTAAGGAAAAAATTAAATTCCCTGTAAATTATGAGGAAAAATATGATAAAAAAAACTTTATATTAAAACAGCATTTAAAATATATACAAGATACCTGCTTTAAACCAAACTAGGATAGAAAAAAATAAATAAATAAACAAGCTTCTGGTCCAATTATAAATATTTCAACTTATCAACAGTATCGAAATATTCAACAACTGACTCATTCAAATTCTTATCATCCTTCTTTAAAATCAATTGATCAACTTGCGCAATATCAATTTCAAATTTCAATAATTCCTCTAATGAAATGAATTGAGCATTAGTAATTGTAATACTTTCAATATTTTTGTTTGTTGAATAGATTTCATCAGCTCTATCAATAATATATTTAGAAATCATTAAAGATAGTAAACCAGCAGGTAAAAAATTATTCAATTCCTTGACATCAGTCAATTCTTTTTGATCCATTATAGTTTTCAAAAAAGAAGAAAATTTTCCAGTTTCATCATGGTTAACAAAAAAATCCAAAACTTCTAAAACATCAACTTTATATGTATTTGGTAGATTATAATTTCCAACCATAAAATATATAGTGGTTGGTAGTTTACTATCAGCCATTGATGCTTCTAATTTTCTTGTCTTTCTTTTTAAAGAAGTGTAATCATCTTCACTCATGGTTCTTTTTTCCATAGCTTCATCTTTTCTTGATGTGTATGTTTGATCCAAGTATAAAGTATAACCTGCAATGGATGCAATGGCTAAAGCACCTAAATTTTTCAAAATTTTATTTGGAATTCTTCTAGTAAGAGTTTTCTGAGTGCTATTACTGGCTAGTCTTTTGTTTATAAGTTGATTATTTTTTAAAAAACAATTATTTTGAAGTCTTGAAAACATGGATTTATTAATTGTTTTGCTCAAATTAGCAGCCAATGGGTTTTTAAACATAATTTAAATAAATAAATATATATATATATATGAATAAAATAATAATGTTTGTGTTGCGTTTATAGTATGTTTGGTTTGTTTTTAGAAATAAACTGTTGTAAATATGAAATGATTGCTTTTAAAAAGTTTTTTAATCTTTACATGTGACTTTTTTAAAAATAAGATAAAATCCTCCTCGGAGAAATTATTTATTTTTATTTTTTTTCAGTTTCTTTTTTTTAAGAAAAAATTTTTTTTTTAATTTTTTGCAATAGTCGAAATTATTTATACTTTTGAATACAGATTATTTATTTATATTAAATTGAACAAAAACCAATACTAATAAGGAAATTCAAGTAATATATTTATTTAAAAATTTAAAATAACAAAGATGGGTATGTCATTGATTAAACTGGGTGATTTATGTGCCCATATGCAAAATGTAACAAGAACTAAAAATGTCATCACAAAGATACCATACACAAAATTAAATCTTATAATCACTTATAAATTACTGATGAATGGATTCATTTCTTCTATACAAAAAGGATCTGTTTTTGGTCCAGATGTGGAAAAAACAGTAACAGTAACTCCAGATAACATTTCCACTAGAAGACTTTGGATTGGTTTAAAATATAGAAACAATCAATCTTCCTTGAGTAAAATGTCATTAATATCCAAACCTTCATTGCCTATCAGATTAACACTTCCATTATTGGAGAAATATGCTAAGAACGATTTACAATCTGATCCAAGATTGAGCGGGCTTGAACCTATTAAACCAGGTGAAATGGTTTTGGTTAGAGAAATTTTAGACAATATTGATTCTAAAGGTAAGAATAAAAATTTTACATTATCCCATTTGTATAAGAATGAAAAATATGGAGAAGTTATGGAATTACATGAAGCTATTGCAAAGAGAGTACAAAGATCTATTTTACTGATCAAAGCTCATTAAACTGTGCTTTAACTAGGAAAAGTTTTTTTTTAATCTTTTTGATTACTGTTGGTATATAGAAGTAACAAATCTTTTTTTTAAAAATTAAAAAATCCCCCATATATACATATATATATATATAAATCATAATCTATCATGTACATAAAAGAAAACTATTAATATTGTTAATACAATTTTTAATTGATCACATTTATTTGCTATTAAAATTGGACTATAGGACCAGAACCAATAGATCTCCATGATGACATATCCAAAGTGTAATTTTTCCAATCATTAAAGTTTATTTCAGCATATTGCTCTTGAATTTGTGGAACATATGGAGATGTTGTGGTAGGTTGTCTTTGTTGTTGCTGTTGTTGTTTGGTTAATTGAATTTTAAGAGATTTAATTTGATTATCTTTTTCTTCAATGATTTTATTTAATCTTTCAATAGTGTTATTTAATTCATCAATATTTGTATCATTACTACTACTATCTCTTGTTCTAATTTGTGGAGATGGTGATATAATACTATATGGTGTTGCTTCATTATTGTTTTCAATTATAGGAGTAGTAGCTAAATTGATATCTGAAGAAGATTCAGCAATTTCAACAGAGGTAGCCTTTTTAGCATTTTGTTTCTTTTTATTTTTTAATCTTTCAATTTTCTTTCTAGCTTCTTCTAATTTTTTCAATCTGATTTGTTCTTTAGTGTCAGCTAAAGGAGTTTCTTCGGATACAGGTTGAGTTGAAGTTTCATGTGATTCAGATTGGATTTTTTCATCAGGAGAAGGTACAGAATCTTGTTTGGTTAGTTCTGGTTTAACTTCGTCCAGTTTCTTTTCTTCATCTTTTTCTTCAACAAGCTCTTTCTTTTTTTCTTCATATTCTTGTTTCTCTTCTTCTACAAGTTCTTCCTTCTTTTCAACAGGTTCCTCCTTTACCTCTTCCTTCTCATCCTTTACTTCTTCTTCTTCTTTTTGTTCTTGTTTACTTTCAACATCTAAATCAGATAATAAAGAATCATTTTGTATTAAATTTTCAACATCATTGTTTGTAGTAGCAATATCTTCAATAACTGGCTCTGTTACAGTACTAGCAATAACTTCTTCTTTACTATCCATTTATATATATTTATTGTAATTAATAAAAACTCAAGTATTATTTAGGTTTAAATGTATATGTATTTTTTTTTTTGTTTAATAAAATAAAAATAATGTAAGTTTAAAGATAAAAATAGGACCTTTATTTTTATCTTTAGTAATGTTATTCTTGATTTTTTAGCAAAAAAAATAAAAATACATATTAAGATATTTATTTAAAAATCACGTGAACTATCACATGAGGTGACTGCTATTATTTACTGTTTTTGTTAATTTCCTTTTATAAAACAAGATTTTCAACAACAATAAAAAAAAAAAAATTTAAAAAAAATTTTTTTTTTAAGAAACTTAAAACTCATAACAGAAAAAAATCGCCCAATTTTAGTTCGTTTGACACACACACATACAATATACACAAGGACACGTTAAAAAAAATTTTTTTTTTTTTCTGTCTTCTTATTTTCAAAGATAGAACTTTCTAGAATTTCTTAAAAAAAACATTTTAATAATATTATTATTAATATCTTTGATTCTCTCTTTTTAAAATATAATTATAATATATATTATTTAACACAACAAAGATATATATATTCATGTGTATATATAACCAAACCTTATTATAATAAGAGATTTATATACATAACATTAATACACACAAAGATGTCTGATTTTGAAGAAGAATTACAAGCTGAACCAAATTTGAAAGAATTAATCACCAGTGACACTTACAAATGGATTTTTGTTGGTGGTAAAGGTGGTGTTGGTAAGACAACTACATCTTCCTCTATCGCTATTCAATTAGCCACAAAGAACCCAAACAAAAACTATTTATTGATCTCTACTGATCCTGCACATAACTTATCTGATGCCTTTGGTGAGAAATTTGGTAAAGATGCCAAAAAAGTTTCAGGTTTGAATAACTTATCTTGTATGGAAATTGATCCTTCTGCTGCATTAAAAGATATGAACGATATGTCTGTCGCTAAACAAGGTGAAGCTGGTAGTGGTGAACAAGGTGGTTCTTTAAATGACTTGTTGAATGGAGGCAATGGTGGTATGCTATCTGAATTGACTGGCTCAATTCCAGGTATTGATGAAGCTTTATCCTTCATGGAAGTTTTGAAACATATTAAAAAACAATCTGTTGATAATAAAGAAGGTTCTGAATTTGACACCATTATCTTTGATACTGCTCCAACTGGTCACACTTTAAGATTCTTGCAATTGCCAACCACTTTATCCAAATTACTAGACACTTTTGGTGGTTTGACTAAATCTATTGGTCCAATGATGAACTCCTTTGGTGGTTTAGGTAAAGGTTTTGATATCAATGCTATGAATTCTCAAATGGAAGAATTAAAGAGTAATGTAGAAATTATTAGAGATCAATTCACTGACCCATCTTTAACCACTTTTGTTTGTGTTTGTATTTCTGAATTTTTGTCCTTATATGAAACTGAAAGATTGATTCAAGAACTAAACTCTTATGATATGGATGTTTGCAACATTGTTATCAACCAATTGTTATTTGCTGATGGTGATGATGAATGTAAGAGATGTATTGCTAGATGGAAAATGCAAAAGAAATACTTGGGTGAAATTGATGATTTATATGAATATTACCATTTAGTCAAAATGCCATTATGTGCTGGTGAAGTTAGAGGTTTAGAAAACTTGAAAAAATTTAGTGATTATTTGTACGACGAATATGATCCTGTTGCTGACAAGGACTTAGTCTTTGCTTTAAAGAATGATTTCTAAAATTAAAAATAAAATATAAAAATAAAAAATAAAAAAATTTTTCTTATATAGTATTAATATTTAATTTTTTTTTAAAACAAAAAAAGACACAAATAAATATCTAATTATATAAATATAAATACATATTTATTTATTTCAAACTTTGTTCTAATTTCATCATTGTAAACTCATCCGAAAGCTTCTTATTTTCATCATCAAGTACTTTATTTGTCAAGATCATATCACCAAGTTTTTTCTTCATCTTTTTCAATTCCTTATTTAAATTTAAATTATTTAGAATCACAAGATTAGTTATATCATCTGGATTTATAATATGCTCTATAAAACTAGATTCTCTGATTACATTTTTATTTTCAGCTATATATTGCTCTTGAAGGTGCTCTTTAAATGTTAGTCTTTGAAAGATAGAATGCTTGAATGTATCATAATCTCTTTGTGATTTATCATTCAAATCGGTAACTAAATCCTCATCACTACTTCGTTGTGCTATTGGATTTTCAAACCGTTCTACTCTAGGTGTTAATGATATTGAAGACTTGGATGTGTTAGATGTAGATGACGATAACACTGACATTAATTATTTATATATTTTTGGTTTAGATAATATATATATATATTTTATTACTCCCTTTTTTATATATAAAAAAAAATATATAATCAGCCATTAAAATCATGGTATAACAAAAAATAGAGGAGAAAAAAAAAATTCAATTTTTGCCACATGTACAAATGCTATATTTAGGATATTTAAAGTAAGCAAAAGAAAACATGCTATCAATATGAAATAAAAATTTCTCTAGTTATTCAAATTGAAAACAGAAAAAAAAATAGAAGTGGTGTTATTTGTATGTTTGAATTGGTGATGTTTTTTTATATATATATAAAAAGATATGGTATTTATTATTAAATGAAATACATTAGTTAACATAATTCTATGTTTTTTTTTTGTGAGTGAGAGATAAAAATAACTTACAACCATAATCAATTATAGCCGCTTTAGTATCTGCAAATGTTTTTTTTTTTTTTTAAAGGCAAAAAAAAATATATGTGTATATAATTATCTAATCTTCTTCCCTTTATTTGTTATTGATATTAATATAAGCAATAAATTAAATTATTATTACAAAAAAAATATTATAATTAATCCAAAAGGGAGAGAGAAAACCACTTAGTTTTTTTTTATTTGTTATGTTGAATGATGGATCAGAAGATACCAAAGTTTTAAATACTGAATCATTGAATAACAATACTACCATTGATGTTAATGAAATCAATCAAAATGGGAATAATACTAGTTATTGGTCATATTTTAATTCAATTAAAATGAGTGGCTATGTACCTTATTTAAACAGCAATGGTAATACTGATAACTCAAATATAAGTATTTCTGATAACATACATTTAGAAGCAAACCATCCAGAACCTTTACAAAAAGTTAATATTTATGATGAATTGAAAAAGAAATTACAATTACTGACGCCTGCCGATCAACTCTTTAAGTTTTTTGATCTCTTGACAAATAAAAAAATTATAATGCTAGCTTCATTTCACAATGAAGATTCTGAGGAATTAGAAACTATTATATCATTTTTAGAATTAGTAAATATGCTTACAAAATTTAATTCAATTGATATTAGCATTGTTGATTTAAATTTTATTAAATTACATTATACCAAACTTATAGATTTAGAATTTACACAAGATGATTTTAAAGAAGAATACCAACCATTGTTACTAGAGCTCTTAAACAAGGATTTAAGAAAACTTGATGCTTATAACAAAAAACAATTAACTAAACAATATACATTATTTCAATCAGATAATGAGTCTTTAAATAATACCGCAAAATTTTTAAAAAATCTAACACATAAAAATGATGAAGAGACTGTTGATACAATACAAAACAAGAATCAACAGCAAACTGACAACAACAACAACAATAATAATAATAGCTACACTTCTTTTTATAAATTATTAACCTCCCATCCCATAATATCTACAATTCAAGGAACCATCAATAATGCATACACAAAGGATTATTCTATTACAAGTGGTAGTAATAATTCTCTTCAAAATAGTAATGCTGACAAAATAGCTATTCAAATATATGAAGAAAAAACAGGTCAAACAAAATTGCTTTTAGAAAATTCTATAAGTTGGCATTTAAGCGGAATTGAATGCCAAAAAGAATATACTCCATTAAGCGATTATCAAGTTCATTTTGATAAAGAACAAGTATTAGCAAATCCACATAAAACACATATCCAAGTAGATGATTCGGTATTTTTACCTAGTGGTAATATACAAAAATATTTTCACAAGAGGACCATTTGGAGCAAAATTGGTCTTCGTTTGAGAGAGCACTACAAACTAGACAATGGTGATCTGCATCTATATCTTCACCCATCATATAATTTGATATTAAAAGAAAAAAAACATTTAAATAATAATGGAAACTCTCAGTCTAATGGGGTTTTAAGAGGTAAAAAAAATAATACAGAACCAAAAATAGAGGAAATCAACAACTTAATTATTGGATTTCATATAGTTGATGTTGGAAATTATGGAAATGGTGATTTGAAAATAACAGATTTAAATTCTAAAAAAATTGTAGGAAAGTGCTCACAACAAATAGAAAAATTGTTAAAAGAACAACACACACTTCAAAATGATGAAACAGTGAAACAAAAAATATCAAATCGTCAAATAACTATTGAAATACCAGCACTAACAAATGACTCCGTGTTTTTAGATACTCTATTAGAAAGACTGCAACAAGTTTTTATACAATTAGTGAAACTAAATAAATTTGAAGGTATTGAAAATCTTTTTTTCACAACAAATGGAGAATCATTTAATTTATTAATTCTTTTGCTACCTTATTTAAAAAACATTTTAAATTTGAAAACTTATAACAAAGAGTTTTCATATTCAAAATATCCAGTAATTCAATCATTATCATTAAGTAGTATTGATGTTAAGCTTAAAAAAATAGGTATTTTGGGTGTAGATATCAATCCAAAAATATCAATTCTTTATGCATTTAATGATAGTGATGTTTTTTTCAAAGATTTTTTCAAAGAATCCTTAAACTGGTGTCTACAAAATAATATCAAAATATCAGTAGTATCAAATTTGTATGATTGTAAACAATTTTCATTAGAAGATAAATTATTGCTAGGGTTCTTACATCCTAATATTATAAGAGGAATATTTGTTCAAGACAGAATTTTAAACTTTGATTCTACTAATTTTGACACAATACCAGAAGAACGGTGTTTAAACAGAATTTCAAGGGACAGGCAATTTGAAATAAGATTGATATCATTATTGTTAACTTGCTTAAATTCTGGTTATTTATTAGATGATACTATACCATTATTGAGTTTAGTTAGCACTATTTTCCAATCTAGAGCTTTTAATAAATTAACTTTAACTTCTCAACTTAAAAAAAAAAGGGATAAAATGAATAAAGATTTTATATCAAAAATGGAACAAATTCATTTGGATTGGAAAAATATCGATCCAAAGTTTATTTTTGAAAATTTAAACAATGACAAAAAAAAGTTTGAATTTTTAAATTATTGGATGATTAAGAAAGATTTATTATTACTGGATGCTGATATCATTTTAAGTTCCAAATTTGATGTTAGTAAAATTTCAATATTTGATGATTTAAAATTTTTTGATTTTTTCATTGCTAATACTTTATTTACTACAAATGTACAGCCAAATAAAGATACATTGATTTATGATTATAAAAATATTGAAAACGCATTAATCAATGATGAAGAAAGACAGTTTATGTTGATATGGAAATTAAGAGATTTTGTTACAAACTTTTTAAATGTTAGAAATCTGCCATCATCAATGACCAATTTATTTGATACAAATGATGATATGAGGATTAAATTTTTTGACGGATCTGAAGAAAAAAAGGAAATACATATTGATAATGTTGAAACTAGTTATATTAAAAATAATGATGTTCCAATACAGTTATTGTCAGAACTGTTTGACCTTTATTTGGTATACATTCCTCCTACAAATAATAAAAACCTGAATAGGTTTAAAAGTGAAATTTTAGATATGATTTGGGACAACTATGAAACTTCTCTTGATTTCCTTGAAGATATAAGTACTTAAGTTTAAATATATATAAAAAGCTTGTATATTTTACATTGGTTTTTACCAGGAATCACGAGGTATTAACGCGATGAGAATTTAAAACGCGAAACTGGTACAAAAAAAAACCTAGAAATTTAAAATGACAAAAAAAAAGTTTCTTTGTCTTTTTTTTTTTTTTTTACTATTAATCATGTTTAATTAAACAAATAAAAAAACATTAAAAAACCAATATATTATTATTAATATCATTGTTTTATCAGCAAATATGAGCTTAAAACGAAAATTATCCGATTCAACTAAAGAACATACAAGTTCAAGCAATGTGGATTTAGTTGAGGAGATTTCTTACCAAACTACAAAGAAATCAAAAATGGCAAATTTGTCATATTTGGGTGACCTTCCAACACAAGAGATGAGTTTAACAAACAGTAACAATAAAAATGCTGAATTAAAAAAAGAGATTTCAAAAGAGGAAGAAAAAGATACTATCATTGCAACTATATTATCTGATGATAATGATGATGCTCATAAAATATCTTTTGAAGTCTCTACAAAATTATTCAAAAAGAATAATTCTGTTATAAAAATTGGAAGATCGTCTTCTTGTAATATCCAATTAAATGATCTTCTGATTTCTTCAGTTCATTTAGAAATTAAATTTGATTTAGAAAGTAAAAAATTACAAGTTAAATGTATTGGAAGAAATGGAACCACTATAAATGGAGTTAAAATAAGAAATACTAATTTCATAAGTTTATACAATAATGATGTTCTAGTCTTAGGTGAAAAGATTAAACTCAAAATTCAATATAAAAAAGAAACTAAATCAATATATGATTATTATAAATTTGGTAATGAATTGGGAGTTGGTCATTATGCTGTAGTTAAAACGGGTATCAATAAAATCACAGGTAAAAAATTTGCCATCAAAGAGTTTCATAAACAAAATATTAAAGATTTATACAAATTTGAAAAGGAATCTGAAATATTAATCAATTTAAAACATGAAAATATTATCAAACTGTTTGATACTTTTATTGAACCTATACCAAATGAACATGATTTTTTTAAAACTTTCTTGGTAATGGATTATGCTAATGGTGGTGAATTGTTTAATAGAATTGTAAAAAAAGGCAAACTAAGAATTGATGAATCTAAAGATATTTTTAGACAATTGTTATCAGGTGTCAAATACCTACATTTAAATCATATAATCCATAGAGACATTAAACCAGAGAATGTTCTTCTTGATATAAAATATAGAGATTCAAACAACATAAATAATGAAAATGATATTCAGACAGGTCCATGGGATAAAAATGAATTATCGATTACAGTGAAATTAGCCGATTTTGGTCTTGCAAAATTCATTGGAGGGACTGACAAGAATTCCAAGAAATATTTCACTACTACAATGTGTGGATCTCCTGGCTATGTTTCTCCTGAAATTTTACAAAATAAAGAATATTGTGAAAAAACTGATATGTGGAGTCTTGGTGTGCTTTTATACATTCTTTTGTGTGGATTTCCACCATTTAGTGATCAATTAGGTCCTCCTTCAATGAAACAACAAATTATTGAAGCCAAATATGCTTTTTATTCTCCTTACTGGGATGAAATTCCTGATATTGCTTTAGATTTGATTTCAAATTTGTTACAATTAGATACTAAAAAAAGATTTTCTGTAATTCAAGCAGTTAATCATCCTTGGTTTAATGATATTATTCCTCATTCTCAATATCACAAGTTTATCAATAGAATTACTCCTTCTCAACAGCAAGATACGTATTTGTCACAGCAAAAAGTTAAATTGATTAGATGATATTTGATAAAAAGAAAAAAAAAAAAGGAGAAAATAATAAGTTATACGTCATATATATTAATATTTCTTTAAAATCCATCATGAACAGTGTTTTTTTTTTTTCTGAAAATTAAAATTTACCATTGTGAGATACCTTCAAGCTTATCTTGTAATGTGTTTCTAGTTTTAATTCTCATGTAAAATATATCACAATTTTTATTAGAACATAGAACTTCATTATGCAAAGAACCAGAACATCTTTGACATTTAGTCCATAATTGATTAAATTTTTCTTGTAAATCTCTAACTTCAACCAGCTTATTCAAATAAATTGTATCCGTTTTACTAGCACAATTGTCACATAATGGTCCAGTAACACCTTTTTTGATTGGATTTTTACAACTTTGACATGTTCTAACTTTTTTCAAGAAACCCATTAAAGCACCTGTTTTACCAGTGGTAATAGTAATTTCAGTAATATTAAACTTTCCAATAGCTTTTTGCTCACCAATAATTGGTCCAATTATAGACACAATAGGGTTTTTAAGTTGTTGATTTAAATAGTATTTAGAATCAATTGGAATATTGTTTTCCAATACATATAATGGATCTTCAGCTCTATCATATAATTTTGTATTACCTCCAATAATAACATAATCAACTCTATCACCAACTTGTGGACCAGACCCTTCTCTTTTAGCTATTTTTTGAGCTAAAATGGCATGTGGTTGTGGATTTGTATAATTTGGAGCTAAAGCTTTAGATATAATCAATTTAGAAATATCAATATTATTTTTCAAAACACTCTTTATAACAGTATCCAAATATTCTAAACCTTTTTCAACATCTCTATCAATCAAAATATTTTTTAACATTTTGTTCATCACTAAAGATACTAATGGACAAGAATCTCTTCTAACAGAAGCTAAACCTTTTTGATCTAATTTATCATATTTATATGGATTAGTCCAATATAAACCAGCATATCTTTTTTTATTGATTAATAAATATGGGAAATAACATTTTTCAAATTCTAAATTGATTGGATCTTTGAAAATTTTTGAGATTTCCTTTGCAGCTTGATCACCTAAAGCCATAGATTCTTTTAAATCGTCTGTACCAAATTTAATCATTACTGAATCAGTATCACCATAAACTACAACAGCATTATGTTTATACCCATTCTTTATATTGTAATTACCCTCAACATGTTTTTTTGTTTTCAAAATCATTTCTCTACCAAAAGCTGTAACTGAAGATGAAATTTGCAAACAAGGAAGTTTACCAACAGTAGCACCAGTAAAACCATAGACAGAATTAGCAGAAATTTTTAAAGCCAATTGTTTACCATCTAAAACTTTCTTTCTAAACGGATCCTTTTCAGATTTCAGTTGATTTTTAGCTCTTTTTCTTGCTTTGATCAATTCATCTAAAATTTCAGGCAAAATACCTTTCTTCTTATGCTCTTTTACAAAAGCATCACCATTTGGAGTAATAATATAATCTTCATCCTTCACCAGTTTTAATCTTTCAATTGAAGCTTTGTCTAATAAAGTTGTATAACATAAATTATGAGCCATAATAATAGATGGGTACAGAGAGTTAAAATCTAATGTAGCAATTGGCATATTATAAAATCCCCTTATAGGTTCAATAACAGTAGCACCTTCATATTGTTCATCTGAACCATTACCGCCCAATAAATTTGGAACTAAAGTGTCAATAGTCAAACATTTTCTAAAGATTTGTGAAATAACTTTAATTTGTTGACCTCTTGTTAGTAAATAAGTGAAAGGAACACCTGTGACTCTACTCATTTCAGTGTAATTAATCAAAGGCATTAACTTTTCTAATAGTTTCAATGGCAATAGAGCATCTTTCAAACAATAAATAGCCAATCTTCTTCTTGTATCTGCATCACCGTTTTGTAAGTCGGTAATAATGGAATAATGAACATCTTCTTTTTGCTCACCTAGGAAATGGGCAGAAACAGCATTCAAAGTATATGATCTTAGTTTATATTCTCTTCTAATAAAAGCTAAAATATCTAGTTGCAATCTACCAGAAATATTGATAATCTTGTTGTCTCTTGTACCTAAAGCTTTGGAAGTGAATGTAGATACTTTATAATTATTCTTAATAAATTTCATTCTTCCAAAATATGGGAATGTTACTAGTTTTAAACTTTCTGCTCTATCTAATAAATATGGTAAATCAAAACCCTCAATATTATAACCAATCAAAATATCTGGATCTACTTCATTTACAAAATCTTTCCATCCCAAAAGCATATCTTTCTCTTCTTCATAAGAAAAAATTTCAACACCTGAGATTGGTGAACAACTTTTTACAGTAAAAACATTTTTAATAGATGGATGTCCTGAAGTTGAACCTTGTACATTGACAACATTTGCAATTTGGATAACTGGATCAACTTGAGGTTCAGGAAAAATACCTGGTCTACCAGAACATTCTAAATCAAAAGATAGAATTCTTAATGGGGCAAACTTAGACCATTCATGATCATCAGCTGAGTGTACAATCAAATTTTTGTAATCAATATCCAGTTCAATTTGACATCTAGATACTCTCTTATGTGGATCTACTAAAGTATAAGCATTTTCTGGAAGTGTTAACCAAGACATACCAACAATTCCTAAATCGATCATACATCTTAATAAATAAGCGATATTATCAAAGGAAGTCAGCCTCTCACCGTAGTGAAATCTACCTGAAATTTCAACATTACCATCTTCAAACTGCTTTCTAATTTTGAATATAGAACTGTGGTTGTTAAAATATATTTTCAAAAAAGGTAGTTTTGAATCACCTTGGTAACCCCATATATTATGTTTATAACATTGTTCAATCAATGTAACTTTACCTGAAGAAGCATCTTGCAAAAAATTTTCATTCAAGTGATTTTTTAAAGACTCTAAGCTAGTTGCCAATTCTATTTGGTTATTGTTCAAATTACCATATGGAGAAGGAATATAGAAATAATGTTGAAAATTCAAAACATTACATATGATGGAATAACCTTTATCTGTGACACCATAAAATCTTATGGCGGATTCATTATTGTTATAAAATTCTTGAGCATCAATCTGTTGAAAATTGATATCCCCCAAGTGTTTATTATTTAATTCATTTGGATTAATTTGATTTCTACTCCAAATTTGCTTGACAACAGTATTACTCAATTCCAAACTCTCCAATACTTCACTATCAGCTTGTTCATTATCCTGTAAAGATTTATTCTGACCATTTTTATAACCATGAGAAACATGTTTAGTATATTGTGTATTATCATTTAATATATTATTTAAATTAATAGATTCAATATCTTTACTGATTGGCTCAGACATAACTGAATGATCTAATCCATCTTTATTACTTGAATGTTTCAATCTCTTTTTAGAATCTGCATCATGATCATCATCATAGCTTCTTTTATTATTATTAATATTACTCATATCTTATGGTAAATTAAAAAAAAAATATAAAGAAATGTTGCTTTTTCTTGTAATGGTTTGTTATTAGCAGACTTCTTTTCTTAAGATTATTAATTTTTTTTCCTTTTACTTTCTTCAACATCTCTCTTGATCAAAGATATAATTTTTTTTCCTTTTTTCGTGTTTACGCGTGGCGGAAATAAGAATTTTTTTTTTTAACGAGGTCATATGATCCACTTACCAAATGTGAAATAAATAAAAATAAAAAAACATAAGAACGCATCTCTTACCTGAGATATCAATGTTATGGCAACAAAATAAGATATATATATTTCAAAAAAACATCTTTTTCTTTTTTTACCTAAAAATGAGATTTTATTTTAAAAAACAATTATATAGGATTCTAAAATTTGAAAATTCTTTGTAATATACTTATTAATAATACAATAAGAACTGGTGCCAGAGCTCTAAGAAGAACCATTCTGTCTTCTTGTGCTCCTTCTTCAGTTCTTTGATCTCCTTCAGATCTTGGACCTCTAGGTCTTGCTCTTCTTGGACCACCAGCTTGAAATCCACCAGTAAATGGATCAAAATGGAAAGTTTGAAAACTACCACCACCATTTCCAAAAGAGAATCCACCACCACTTCCACCTTGTGGGAATCCAGCAAACATATTAAACAAATCTTCTGGATTCATTTGCTGCTGTTGGAAAAATGGGTTGTGGCCTGCGTGTTGGTTAAAAAATGGCGAACCTGCACCACGTCTACTACTAAATGCTGAACTATTACCATCATG
This sequence comes from Hanseniaspora sp. CRUB 1602, assembly GCA_030573575.1. Classification (NCBI taxonomy): domain Eukaryota; kingdom Fungi; phylum Ascomycota; class Saccharomycetes; order Saccharomycodales; family Saccharomycodaceae; genus Hanseniaspora; species Hanseniaspora sp. CRUB 1602. Next base: position 103,566 of record JAJMDL010000004.1, on the reverse strand, counting down.
ACCTGAATTTTTTTTATTAGTATAATCTATACCATCAATATCGTAATTTTTTTTATTGTTTTCATCACTTAAAAACTCGTAAACTTTATTTATCAACTTAAAACAATCTGGTGCTTTTGGATGAGAATTCTTATCTGGATGAAGATTTATAGCTAGCTTTCTATATGTTTTTTTCAAAATTACTGGTGTTATGTTTTCTCTCTCTGAATGATCTAGATTCAAAATTTTATAGTAGTCATATGGTTTGTGTTTGTATGTGGAGACAGTATATGAATGAATTCTCTCAACTACAACTTCCTGTTGTTTAGAAAAAAGTGGTCTACTTTCTTCAGATGTACTAGTCATTCTGGTTTAATGCAGTTTCAATCTTGTAAAAGAAACAAAATACTATAATATGAATAGTAGAGAAATGTCTAAGTACCAAATTTCTTGAATAAACTGAATTAAAAAAAAAAAAAAAGAAAGCACACAAAAAGATTATATCACAATTACTAGATTAATATTTATTTATTTTTTTTGGTTTTTTTTTCCTAAATTAGTTATAATGAAATGTTTAAATTAGATATTATTATTATATAAAATTGCTCCAATTATCAGATGCAAATATTAATGATCAAGTATACTAAAAATTAGTTATGCGTTGGTATTTAGATTTTCAATTTTTTAAATTTTTTAACGGTGTATAATAATCGAAGCTTCCAGAAATTTTTTGTTATTTTTTTTTGCCTTCTTTAAAGTGTGAACAAAATCTGTTGAAATTTTTTTTTTCCTCTTTTTTTTTTATATAAGAAAAAAAAAAAAAAATTTGTCCAGCTCCTCACATGATCATAATTGCAGAGCAAAAAAACTCCCCGATAAGAACATTAACCATAATGATTCATGAGTTTATAAAAAAAAAAAATTTTTTAAAATTAATAATAATACATAAAGATCTCTATGATCTACACTTAGTCTTTATTTCCTTTTCCAACTTCGTCTGTTTCGTTCATGTCTTCTCTTTCTTCTCCTCCTTCTTGCTCTTCTAATTCCTTCATTCTTGCTTGGATAATTGCTTGAATTTCTTCATCATTCAGATCATTTTTTGAAGTTTTGAATCTCAATGTTTTACTGAAAACATTTGCTACACTCTCAGATACACCTGGAGATAAAGATAAAGTTGAAGAAGGTGAGTTTGGTAAATTATTTGCAGTATTATATGTTGTCTTTCTTCTAATGACTTTACCACTAGGTAATACTTCAAATTTGGTTGAATCATCTATTAACTCTTCTTTACTATATTGTAAAGGATTTAGAGCTGCTAATAATGTATTTCTTCTACTTCTTATATTTTTCTTTATATCAGTTGGACTATTCTTTTCAACATTTATAGATGCGGAACCAGATCTTGATTTATTTATTGATTTTTGTGCAACATCCTCTAAACTAAAATCATGAATATCTTCTTCAATCTCTTGAGGAATATCAACATCCTTTTTAACTGGAATAACTGTCTTTCTAAATCTCTTTTGATATCTTGCAATTGTACTTGGATCCTTTTCCCAAGTCCATCCTTGCTGCAACTCCATATAACTATCAAGTTCCATTTTTTTTCTTATTTCATCATCCTTTTCCAATTGAGCAAAGATAGAAGAATCAGATGGTGCAACAATATTAATTACAACTTTTAAAATCATATCAGCCAATATCGGAATTATTATAGCAACAGCAATCGTAGCCCATAAAGTAGGATCTGGACCAAAATGCTGAAAGAATCCATATTTAACATCATATATCATTACATCATCTGAGTAAATAGCAGGCAAAAAACAACTCCATACTAACCAACCACCACAGGAAACAATTGTGCATGCAAATTCAATTGGTGATCTGTTTCTCATTTCAATAAACTGCAATTTGATATTAATTAATACAACGACAATTGTAAAATTTATAAAACCTAGAGGATAAATTGAATTATCTCTTAGTGCCCTTTCACCCCAGAACTTTAAAGTTGTGAATGTGATGAAAACTGAGGTTGCTGCAGCAAAAAAAAGCCATTGAACAAAAATTTTAAAATTGAAACCTTGTGACAACCTACCAAAAGTGTATAGCTCAGGAATAGCCAATAAAGTAGATGCTTTCAAATCCTTCTGGAACATACCAATACAAAGGACTGGCAATGAAGTAAATAATGTATTGAACATACTTAAAGACCAAGGTTCATATAAGGAGGTACCTGAAAACATTGTCCAATTCTGATAGATCATCTGGGATATGTAAAACATTGTTTCTTTATAAAAAGTTGATAAAACAAATAAAGCAGTTCTGTTATAATTGTATCTTCCATGTACTAACAACAATTTTAACAAAAATCTAAACTGACCTATAGAATAATCTGATGTTCTAGAAGCTTGTAAACCTTCTTTACCAGCGATACCAATACCAATATCTGCACTTTGAATCATTGCAATATCATTTGCACCATCCCCAATAGCCAAAGTTACAGATTTTTTATCTCTACTTTTAACAGCTTTTACCATGTCAGCTTTTTGTGAAGGGGAAGCTCTACAAACAATAACAGAATCACATTCCATACATAAATCATAAAAGACTGAAACATCCAAGCTTTCCAAATAAGTCAATGTTTGGCCATCAATAACAACAACACAGTGAGCAATAGTTTCATTTACAATTTCATCATAAGCTGTCAACATTTTAAGAGTTATATTTTCATCATGTCTATCTAAAACAACAACAGACGAATATTCATAAATTAAATTACAAGAATAACCAATGTTAATCGCTGTTTCTCTTTTATCTCCAGTCAACATCCATAATTTGATACCGGCTCTTTTAAATTTCTCAATAGCTTCTGGAACACCGTCTTGTAGTTTATCTTCGATAGCAGTCGCAGCTAAAAGTTTCAAATTTTTTTCAATTTCCTCACCAACGGCATCCATCTTGGCTCTTCTATTATCAAGACTGGTTTTAGCTTCGTGGTACTTCTCTGTCCACTGCATATATTCATCAGTAGGAACAATTCTATATGAATACAATAATGTTCTTAAACCTTCAGTAGAAAAATCTTCAATGGCTTGCAAACAACTTTCTAAGATATATTCATCATTTGTTAGTAATGTAAGATCTCCTATATACTTTTTCATGTCTTTTTCAAAATTAGAATGAGGTTTTTGATTTCTAATTTTTTTATCTTCAAGATTATAAGCTTCATTTCTAGAAGGTTTAGTATATTTTGCAATTTGAACTTTATGCTGTTCAATCTTAATTTCAATACCAATATTTTTAACATCTTGTTTTTCTCTTTCTATTCCTTCAACTAATGTATCAATGTTATTAACAGGACTTCTTCCATCTTCTAAATTAATAGCAGAAGATCTTCCATCCATTGAAACTCTAGAGATACTGTTTCTCATTTGTTTCAATGAAAGACTTGCTCTTGTGCTTATATCAAATCCTGATGGTCTATTTAAATGAGAACTTCTTCCATTAAAAGAATCAGTATTCATGGTTTTTGATGGTCTAGATATACCAGAAAATCTTTCACGTAAGTTACTATCTCTTACTACACTTAACGACTTTCTATGATCTAAAACAGCTTCATTCTGTAAACTTTTTCTTTCATCAGTTTGAGATTTGATTTCAATAATTTTATTTGAAGTTAACTCTGGATCTTCTAATCTTTCAAAAATAACATTGTCAGCACCTTTACAGATAAGAAGAATTTCTTCATCAACTTCTTCATCCTGTTCATGCTTTTTTTTCAAAATCACAGACATTCTCTTTCTATCAGAATTAAACTCAATAACATTTAAAATTTCAAATGATAAATTTTTAGAAGGTTTTTCAAAACCATCTGGATATGTCTTTAAAGTTATAATATTATTGGCTTTATTTATCATAACATATCCCATATCTCTAGCAGCAACAATCAAAGCTAATTCATCTGGTGAAGCAGCTTGATACTCGATATTATCAAGGTCTTTGCCTTTTGTCATTTTTTGATTCTCTCTTTTTGGTAAACAAGTATGACATAAAGATAAACATAGCAAAAAAAAATTAATTTTTTTGGCAAAAAGATTGTTAGGATATTTTTGAATGTATCTGATTAAATCAACAGTACTTTTTAATTTTGGAGTTGCTATTTTTTGTTTATCATTGTTTAAATTTGGTGAGTCTGTAACATTTGCAAATCCAGAACTATCTGGATCTATAACACTCTGCTCTAATTTAAGCTTTGTCATTTCTTCTTCTTCTTGTCCTTCTTCATTATCTTCTTCCTTAACAGTTCTGGGATATTTTTGTTCAATAATAGATGCAATACTAGGTCTTCCAGAATAGCTAGTTGAACCAGTATTGTTGAAATCTATAGAGGTTCTTCCATCTTTGATAGATATTCTAGGCTTAATATGCATTTGTTCATTAGAAGATGAGTCTGTTGAACTAGTAGAAGGTAGTAATTTTTTAATAAATTCATGGTCCCCCTCTGGTTGGGCTACTTTCTTATCATCTATACAATGTTCCCAATTTGTACCTAAAATGTTAAATTTCTTAAAAAGCATCATGTTATCAGTTAAAGTTCCTGTCTTATCACTGAAGATATAGCTTACTTGTCCTAGCTCTTCTAAAATTGTAGCAGTTCTTGACTCCATGGATATATTCAATGGTTTATAATACATATCAATATCCCATTCCATTAATCTTCCTTGCATTAATTTGATCAACTCCATTGTAACATATAGAGATAATGGGATTAATGTATTATACATGATGATAAAACCCATAACTGTTGCTGCTGTTGAAACACCATGTTCCATTAAGTACCAAGCACTCCCATTAAAAACATATTTATTTTCATATACTTTAGAACCTAGTAAAGAGAATAGAGACATTGATGCTACAACAAAAGCCATAAATATAACAATCATATTAATATTTCTTTGTAATTTTGGTGCTTTAACTTTTGGTTTTTTGATAGCATTCATTCTTACTTTACTTTCTTCTCCTGTGTATAATACTAAACCTAGCATTTTATCAGTATTTCTCAATGTTGAACCTCTAAAACAGATATTATCCAAGGTTATTGGGAAAACATTCCAATCACCAGAGACATTGTTCAATTTTTTTAAATTACCATTAAACCCGTATAAATCACTATTTGGTAAATCCATTTCCAATAAAGCTTGGCAATTTGAAAGAGTATAGGATGAATAACATTCCTTGTATAGTTCTGGATGTCCATTTTTAGCTTTTAAATTAGTTTCACCATCCAATGCCATTGTATCTATGTAAACTTCATTATTTTCCATAGATGTTGAGGACAGTATAAGAAGATCTGCTGGAATTGTTTCATTATTTGAAATTATTACTAGATCACCCACTCTTAAGTTATGCCATTCTGTCTTTTTGATCTCTAAATCACTTTCATTAATTTGATTTGCCAAATAGAAAACATCATTTGGATCATTTTCTTTTCTTTTATAAAAAGCATCTCTATCTTTAAAAGTATTATTTTCTTCATCGTCATCAATTTTTAAGTTTTTCTTTCCAACTTTCCATTTTTTCCAAAATTTTAAAGTTGCCAATTTCAAAGTTTTTGAATAAAATTTGTTTTGTTTTTTTTTAAACAATACTGTTGACAAAGTTTTGTTTTCTATAATATCAAGTTTATATCTTCTATAATCATCATATCCCTCTCTTAAAACAGATATGGAAATAAAGATCAATAATGGAATAATTGTTGTATATGAACCTGTTGTAGACCAACCAGGAATCATTTGTAAAATGGATATGATTAGAAAATAGGCATTTGCAAATTTTTTGAATTGAAATATAACCTGTCTTGGTACAAAATCTATCAATGTGTATTTATTAGATTTAATTCTATTATCAATGTAAGGCTTAAGTTTCTTGTTAGTGTATGGATTATCATCGTTTATTAGTAAAAAATCTTTATTTAATTTTTTAGCATTATCACCATATAAATGTGATGTTTTATCAATTGCTAATGGTATGCATCTTTGTCCTAAAGTTTGTTCAGTATTTGATGTATTTTTATTGTTAATGTGTTTTTTTTTATTAATCTGAAACGCTTTAAGGTTAAAGCTACTCATAATTTAGACAATATTTTGTTAAAGCTTTTTTTATTTATATATATATCTTTTTTTTTTTACACCAAAAGAAAAAGGAAGTTACAAAGAGCTAATTTATATATATATATATTTGTCTTAATAAAAGAACTTATTGGCTTCTTTTTCTTCTTCTTCTTTTATTTCAAAAATAAAAACTTCTACAATATATATATATATATATATATTAATAGAGTATAATGAAAGAAGAAAGAGTATAATTTATTTTTAATTGTTGGTTGTTTGTTTTTTTGGTATAGCTTCTATATTAAAAGGAAAAGAACCTTTCTTCCCAATTAGGGAATATTTAAACTTATAGAATTAAACAAAAAAAAAATATATATATATATTTTTAGAGACAAAAAAAAAAAAAAAGCCCACTTGTTTAATTTTTTTTTCATTTGTTTTCTCCCCACTCCTTTACGGCTTATAACTTTTAAAAAAAAAAAACCTTCATATTAAAACATCCTAATTTTTGTGATCTTATGAATAAATTTGTAAAGGGGGAAAAAATTAAGGAAAGTGTGTGTGGCTTATTTAGAAAAAAAAAAATTTTTTTTCTATTTTTTTCTTATATAAAACACATCATATAGAAATTAAAAGTTCCGGGGAGCTTTCTAAATTTTTTCTGTTTTTTTTAATAATCTATGTACGGCTGAAATTTCAAAAAATATTTCACGTGCTGTTTATAATCATGTGATTGATTGAAAAAAAATATATATTAATTTCAAAACCTTTCTCAAAATTCCTAAAACAGAAATGTCTCTATAAACATTTTCTCTTTATTATATATATATATATATAATTATTTAATTACATTGTGAAGCAATTAATACAAATATCTTAAAAAAATAATTTAGTACACACACAAAAAAAAATAGTATAATTATTCTTACTCAAAGATAAATATGATTTATTGGAAAAAAAAATTCTAAAATATAAATACCATATCAACTTTTTTCATATAAACAAGTTATATAATGAGTGGTGAATACCTTACTGCATTCAAAGAAATTGATTCTAGAAATCCATTAATTGATTCTCAAAGATTGATTAAAAAATGTCGAGAATCATTACATCATCTTGAACAAAATTTATCTTCTTCTCAAAATTTATCTAGTATTAAGCCATTGCCAAGTTCTAACATGACTTCTGCTATTAACAATCCAGATATTATCAAATTTGAAAAACTTGGATTAGATGCTTTAGCTAATAATGAAGTTGCTATCATTTTAATGGCTGGTGGTCAAGGAACAAGATTGGGTTCTAAAGATCCAAAGGGTTGTTATGATATTCAATTAACTAAATTTAAATCATTATTTGAAATTCAATTAAAGTCTGTATTCAATCTACAAAACAAAATCTTGAAATTATACAATAAAAAAATTGACATTCCATTTTACATTATGACTTCTCCTGCCACATTTGATAAAACTTCTGATTTTTTAATAAAAAATGACTGGTTTGGTTTGAAAAAAGAGCAATTTAAATTATTTAATCAAGGAACATTACCAGCTTTAAATAAGAAAGGTGATTCTTTATTAATATCCAAAGATAAAAATGATTTTATACAATCTCCAGATGGTAATGGTGGTTTATACAAAGCTTTAAAATATAATGGTATCTTAAAAGATATGATTTCAAGAAATATAAAACATATTCACATGTATTGTGTTGATAATGTTTTGGTTAAAATTGCTGATCCTGTATTTATTGGTTATGCTATCCATGGTGATTTCAAATTATGCACAAAAGTTGTTAGAAAAGAAGAGCCAGAAGAAAAAGTTGGTTTGATTGTATTAAAAGATAATAAACCAGCTGTTATTGAATACTCTGAGATTAATGCTGGAATGGCAAAAGAAGTAGATGAAAATGATAAAAATTTGTTAAAATTTAGATGTGCTAATATTGTCAACCATTATTACAATATTTCTTTATTCCAAAATCAATTGGATGAATGGATTGAAAACTTACCATATCATATTGCTTTTAAAAAAGTTCCTTGTTTTGATTTTGAGAAAAATGAACCTATCACTCCTAGTAAACCAAATGCTATTAAATTGGAACAATTTATATTTGATGTTTTCCCATTTGTTGATTTGAAAGTTTTTGGTTGTTTAGAAGTTTCTAGAGAGGAAGAATTTTCTCCCTTAAAAAATGGATTAGATGCACCTTCTGCTAACCAAATTACATGTAAAGAAGATTTTATTGAAAGATCAAAAAATTGGAAGAAAAAATATGGTTTAACTACTGATACTAATGAAATTGGTGCTTATGAATTTTAGATTAATGCTTTTTTTTTTTATTTAAAAAATAAATGCAGTATTTAATTATTATATACAGTTATTAGCAGTATTTATAAATGTAATTTTATTACAATTCCGTTATTGTTTATAATTTATGGGGGTTTTTTTTTGCTACTGTTATTTGCTAAAAGTCTTGATATGAATTCTCATCAGACTCTTCTTGTAAACTCTGCAGTTGATCTATTTGATAGTACAAAGCTATATCATCTTCTCTCAAATTTTTAAATTGATTTCCGTCAAAATCAATAGCACTATTAAAATTAGCTAAACTTAGCTCACTCTTTTTTTTCTTTTGTGCACCCAAGTTCTCCATATGCAACTCCTTCAATTTTAATTGTAATTTATCATTCAATTCAACATCACTTAATGTTTTCAATGTGTTTAACAATTTATGGTTACGCAGTGTTTCAGGTCTTGAAGGTAAAGGTCTTGTCTCAATAGGGGTAGAGACACCATCCATTGTTGTTGCTTCAATTGTATTTAATGTATTTGATGATGATAATTTATAGTTAGTCCAGTAGTTTAAAAATTCATTTATTTCTGTATCAATATGCATTATTGATGAATTAATAGAAAGTGATAGCAATATGTTTTGTAGCGTAGATTGTAAGTTTGCGTAGTCAGCACTTTTATTATTAATATCATCAACATGTATACCGTTATTAATATCGTCATTAAAACCAATTTTTTGCATTAGCTCTGAGTATTCAAAAGTTTGAGTTGTTGGTGAGGTTATATTACCTTCTTCTGCAATGTTATTTTCTTGAACAAAATATGTTGTCTGTTTTTTAGACCAGTCAATTAATTTAATATCACCTAAAAGTTCTTTACCTGATTTTAAGCAATTATTAATTTTATCAAAACTTTCAACAAATTTATCTATGCTTAAAGTTGTATGCCATGATAAACAATTTTTAATTTTTAAATCAGGAAAAATAATTTTCCAGTTTTCAATATCATAAGATAAATTTTGACTTGGAATCAAAAACAGCAAATATAATTGAATAATTTTTCTAAATTGAAATATAAACTCATTTATGTTTGAACTATAGTTGATAGTTGTTATATTTTCTAAAAAATTTATATCCTGGAAAAACATGGGCAAATAATAGCTCCAAAAATCTTCACTTGTTGGTAATCCCTCAGCTAATAAATTTTCTAATGACATTAGTATTTTTAATAAAACTGGGGTAATTGAACTTCTAATTAACGATTCCGTGGTCGCATTGCATTGAGATTCCAATTTTTGTAAGTGGAAATTGAAAGATTCCAAATTATTAATAAAATTAGATAAATAATTTTCAAAATCGGATTGCTTTTTTTTAATTTTATTTATGGATTGAATCAAGAAGATTGTTAAAACGTTCAAGTATTTTGGTAACTGTTTAAAATTTTTTCTTCTTTTCATTGTTTTAATTGCCAAAACAATATCTATTAAGTTTAATGATTTTGTTACATCAATATTTTCTACTGATTGAATAGTTTCTTCTAGTTTACTATCTTGAAAATCGTTTGATTTAACTGTAGATAAATTGACCATTGATTGTTTAAGTGGAATTGAAAAAACACGAGCACCCCCTTGAGGATCAGATGAACTAGTTTGGAAAAATTTGGAAGAAAGAATCAAGTATTGTAAATCTTCAATACTATTGTATCCTTTTTGAATCATATTCAAATCATCAAAAAGATCATTAATTTTTTCCAATTTTTGAATTAATTGGGTATCAGTTTTTTTCTTAAAAACATCCACTGAACTATCATTTTTTTTAAATAAAGAAATAGATTTTAAAAAACTTAATTTAGTATCGCTTTGTATTTTAAGTTGTCTGTTAATCTTACTGGTAGAAGTGAAAAAAGTTTTATCAGAACAAGAAGCTGAAGAATTTGATATTTTTCTTTTTGGTGGTATAGAAACCTTTTTTTGAAAAGCTACTAAAGTTGATTCTTCACTAATTCTTTTTTTACTGTTTGGTAAATTATGATTATTGTTCCGGAGTTGTGAAAAATTTATTACCTCATCATCTTTCTCCATATTGATTATGTTTTTATCTGTGTCTGTTTTTATTTCACTATTTACACCACGATTAAAGTTGTTATATTTATTACTTTGTAAATAAGCAAGCTCATCGAAGTAAGAAAATTCAGGATCAGAATCATGTTTCTCTTTTTTTTCTTCTTCACTTATATTTTTAAAAATACTATGATAATGTTGCAGATTATCTATTTTATTATTACAATTCTTGAAAGCTGAAAATTTTGTAGGTGATCCAGTAACCATAATATTAGATTCATGTTCAAAGTGTTTGTTATTATAATCAATAATACTTTCTGTCATCTGTGTTTATATATATATTTATTAATATTACCACACTTGAGATTACAAGCTGATTTTTAATTTTAAAAAATATATAAAATAATAATACTAGTTTGGTTGTTGTATCTTTTAATTTGTTATTACTGTATTAGATTTATACTATATAGAAAGAAAAATAAACACATGTTATGAATTTACGTGTAACATATCTATTATGCTTTTTTTTATGTTTTATGTTTTTTTTATTCTAACAAGCTTTGTTTACTTATTACTGCTTTTGTACATCGCAAAAAAAAAAAAAAAAATTTTTTTTGTTGAGTTATGATCATGTGATATATTACCCGACCAGTGTTTTATTAACTCCGGGAAAATTTTTATTAGCGCTTTGTGTGTTTTTTTTTTTTAATTTTTTGGTTAAAAAAATTCCACATGGGAACGTTTCCCTATGAATTTAATCAAAAAAAAAAAAAAAAAAAAAACTTCAACAACAACACACACTGAACAAAAAAAATTCATTGGTTTGTTGATTTATAACTAATAAACAAACAATATTTAAAAACCCCGTGTTTGCTTACATCTGTATCATTATATTTACACTTATTATACTAATTTTTTGAAAAAAATGTCTGCCCCAACTGTTGCTGAAGAAGATTTATTAGAATACTCTGACCATGAAGAAGAACAACAACAACAAAAAGTTGAAGCCACTAACACTCCTGCCCTAGCTACTGGTGGTGATGAAGCTTCGACTGAAGTTGGTGAATCTGAAAAGAAGGCTGGTACTTATGTTGGTAATTTACAAACTGGTTTTAAAGATTTCTTGTTGAAACCAGAATTATCCAGAGCCATTGTTGATTGTGGTTTTGAGCATCCTTCAGAAGTTCAACAAGCAACTATTCCTCAATCTATTCACGGTACTGATGTTTTATGTCAAGCTAAATCTGGTTTAGGTAAAACTGCCGTTTTTGTTTTATCCACTTTACAACAACTTGAACCTGTTGATGGTGAAGTTTCTGTTGTTGTTATCTGTCACACCAGAGAATTAGCATACCAAATTAAAAATGAATATGTTAGATTTTCTAAATATATGCCAGAAGTTAGAACTGGTGTTTTCTATGGTGGGGTTAATGTTAAAGATAATGTCAAAGAATTATCAGATCCAAAATCTATTCCACACATCATTGTTGCCACTCCTGGTAGATTGGCCAAATTAGTCAGAGAAAAGACAATTTCTTTAGCTCACTTAAAGCATTTCGTTATCGATGAATGTGATAAAGTTTTGGAAACTATTACCATGAGAAGAGATGTTCAAGAAATATTTAGACAAACACCAAGAGAAAAGCAAACTATGATGTTTACTGCTACTTTAAATGATGAAATCAAACCTATTTGTAGAAGATTTTTGCAAAATCCATTAGAAATTTTTGTTGATGATGAATCTAAATTGACTTTACATGGTTTACAACAATACTACTGGAAGATCACTGAAGAAGAGAAAAACAAGAAGTTAGCCAAGATCTTAGATGACTTAGACTTTAACCAAGTTATAATCTTTGTCAACACCTCCAAGAGAGCTCAAGAATTAACAAAGTTACTAACAATATCTAACTTCCCAGCTATTTCTGTTAATGGTTACATGAAACAAGACGAAAGAATTGCCAAATATCAAGCTTTCAAAAACTTTGAAAAAAGAATCTGTGTTGCAACTGATGTTTTTGGTAGAGGTATTGATATTGAAAGAATTAACTTGGCTATTAACTATGATTTACCACCTGAATCTGACCAATACTTACATAGAGTTGGTAGAGCTGGTAGATTTGGTACTAAAGGGTTATCCATTTCTTTTATTTCTAGTGAAAAAGATGAAGAAGTTTTGAAAAACATTCAAGATAAATTTGATGCTAAGATGGCTCCATATCCAGAAGAAGAAGGTATTGATTCTGCTACTTACTCAAACAACTAAATAATATGAATAAAGTGAATTAATTACTAATAAATGTTATTATTATATATTTTATATAATGAAAAAAAAAAATCGTAATTTGTCGTTAAAAGTTTTATTAAAGTGTTTTTTTTAATAAAAAATATTAAATGATATATATAAAAGCAAAGTAATACTAATATGTAAAAAAAAATTATTATTCAAAAACTTCTTTAGATGGATGAGTATCGTTTATTATATGCTTTTTTGATGTGGCAGAACGTGGTGATGGATAAACTTTGTTTTTATTGACAGTATTACCAGGATTTTGTGTAGGTTCAGCACTTTCATTATAAGAGTTTGGTAAAATGTTTTGTATTGAAGGTAATAAGAATTTGTTTTTATTTTTAGTCACATTAGAAATTTCTTTTGTGCTATAAGCATTTTTTTGTTTTGTTATTGCTTTTTTAAATCTATAAAGTTTCTTTGATGGGTCATCTAATCGTAGTCCAGTATTGTCAACTTTTCTATTATTCATGAATAACTTATTCTCTGTTATCAGAGTAGACCCATCATTGTCGCTAATGCAATCTTCTTGTTGTTCATAAACAGTAGCTATGGTATTCTTTTTTTCCTGTGAGCTTGAACTTAATGGCGGAGGCCCTTGACTTAAAGAAAGTTCAAGTAATTTCTTATTTTCATATATTAAACCATTTATCTCACCATTTTTTTTTATTATTTCTAATTTGTATTTATGCACTTTACTTTGGAGATGCTTATTTGTCTCTATTAATGATTTAAAATCTTTAAAATTTGTTCTATTTTTAGCTATAATTTCATTTTTACGCTTAAGAAGAGATACTTCAAAATGATATTGATTTTCAAGCGATTCTAACTTATTTTGTAGTGATATATTTTTCAGATTTAAAGCATCATTTTCTTTTGTTAAATCTTTGAGTTTACCTTTTTCATTAGTAGAATTCATTATGATTTAAAGATTGGTTATATATATATTCTCTTAAAGTTGTATTTATTGAAAAGTTTTATTTTATTTTCCCTGGGTGTATGTTTAAGTTCTTTATTATATATGTATAAAAATCTTACATATTTCAAGTGAATGTAACGCGTTTCCACCTTGGGCTATAGTTTTTTTTTTGGTATTTTTTTTTTTAGCACAGAAAAATTTAGCTTACAAAAAATTGGTGCAAAGAATTTTTTTTTTTTAGGATTTTTCACGCGTCTTAGTATACAAAGTCAGTATAATGAAATTTTACAAGTCGTTTAACAATACATAAAATTGTTTCTAATTAACTCTTATTGATATTATCTCTATACCTATAATCAATTTTAGAATATCTTTTAAATACGAAAAAAAAAATGAATAAATACTATGATTTGCCTGTATATTTTTTATTGGTTCTTACTAATGGGGGTGTTTTTCTTGTTAATTTATGTTTAAATTGTATATAAAAAGTTGTAATTTGTGAAAGATAAATAAAATCTTCTCAAAACAAATACAACAGAAATATTCTCCATTCTTTGTTTAACGATAAGATTTTTGGAATCTAGCTCTGGCACCTCTACCACCGAATTTCTTTGGTTCTGGCATTCTGGCATCAGCAATTAATAAGGTTCTGTCGTAAGCAGTGAAGGCCTTCTTTAATTGGTTCTTGGTTTCTTCATCAACGTATTTTTGGTTGTAAGCAATTAAACCCTTGGCAATAGCTTGTCTGATAGCGTAAACTTGAGAAACGTGACCACCACCAGTAACTCTGACTCTGATGTCAACATTGGCGAACTTATCTAAACCAACTAATAATAATGGTTCGTAAACCTTAAATCTTAAGATTTCTGGTTCAACAGTGGTGATTGGAGCACCGTTGATGTGGATGATACCTTTACCGGCTTTGACGTGAGCAACGGCAGTGGCAGATTTCTTCTTACCGAAAGTCTGTTCATTAGAAATTGTAATTTGTTTTATTTTAACATGAATTAGAAAAAAAAATTAATATTTGTTAGTAAGAAAACAATGTTGCTCATTTTATAATTGACAATTATTTTTATTTGTATAAAAACAAAAAAAATATTTATTAAACCACAGGTAGTTTTCAATCTTTTAATAAATGAAAAAAGAAGAAAAAGTTCTTACGATTAATATCTCCTTTAAATCAAAATTTGTATTCCCCAATATTTCCAGTTATTTTTTTTAATAATGTTTTTGATATCTGAAAAGTTGACAGAATGATTTCAAATGTAATCAATAAACTTATTCTATATTCAATAAAAAGTTCATCTAACATTTTATCTCTATGTTCAATATTTTTCACAACGTGTAGTTTTAACTTGTAGAAGTTCCTGCATAAAATCTTCTCTAATATAAACCTATCTACAATATTTTACCTATGCTCTCACATTATCCTATAATATCCCATGTTAGTCTTTCTAAAAGTATACTTCTTATTTTAAAAAATTATTGTTTAATTAATCTAATATTTTCAATTTTGGAATTCCCTAATTTAGACTATATATACAACTTTGATTTTCAATTCGATCTTTACGTAATTAACCTGTCGTTCAACTTTAGAATATATGGTATATTTCCATTATACATACTTGGACACTTTGAACAGATGACATCTTTATGGCTATGGATTGGTTGTTCCTTACTCTTTCTATTTTAAAAAAAAAATCTTCTAATAAGACTTATATAATATTCAATAATATACCTGAAAATTTTTGTTAGCGCAACGCTATGCTAATTGCTACGTTTCAACTGCCTGACCAAGAAGAAAAAATAAAAAAAAGTTCAAAAAAAAAAACTAACTATAAAATCTAAAATTCAAAATTTTTAGCAAAAAACTTTCTCAAAAGTTATTGAAAGTTAAGTTTTTTCTTCGTTCTAAAAAACCAATTTAAAACGGAAATACAAAATTAGACTGGGAAAAAAAAACTTTGAAAAAAAAAAAACTATTACATTTTGTAATAAAAAAAAAGCATTATCAAAAATGTAGCAAAAAAAACTTTTTTTATTTTTTTTATAAAAATGCATGTGTTGTAAAAAAATATTTTTTCTGTCTAACTTTATTTTAGGCCGATAGGTACAAGTCTTTTTTTTGTTTTTGCTAATACATTTAGAATTTTTTTTTAATTTTTTTAAAAATCATCATTCCAAATTCATTAAAAAACAGTTCCCAAATAAGCAGGAAAAAAAAAATAAGAAAATATGTGTGCATTGGTTAATTTTGGTGTAGTAAATTTCATAGTATAGGATTTTATATATATTATCAATATCAACAAATATAGAATTAAAGAAACGAAACAAACCAAGTAAAATCAGGATAATACACAATGGGTATGTACATATAGATAAACGACTTTTATAGGTGAGAAACCTATATTGATTTAATTTTGTTTTTATGAAGAAGATGTTAAATTGAAATATACTATTAAAGAAAATGAATAAACGCTAATATAATGGATTTAGATTAATTTAAGAAAATAATAGAGTACTTCTTTTTGGATATATGAGATTGATGTAAGAGGTGATGATACTAGACTTTTATTTAGCCAGTAGTGTTTGATCTATTTGAAACTATGAGAATATATTCAGACAAAGATTAGTAACTGTCCAAAAATATAATACCAAATATCATATCTTATTGAAGAGATTTTGTTGACATATAGCATCAGATGATATTAATTACGGAAAATGTTATTAATTAATTTGGAACATTTTGTCTTTTAATAATAATTAAATTTAAGCTTGTTTAATTTTTTATTTTATTTTTCAAGTTATTATTTAATCAATAAATTAACAGTATATGGAAGAATCAATAATAATCTACGTAAAACAAAAGAGAAATAACAACAATTAAAAAGAACAAAGTAGTTTTTTATTCTTTACTAACAAATAGTCTTTTTTTTACTTATTACAAAACTATTATAAATTTATTAAAATAGCTATCTCTAAGAACTTACCAATCTTGAAGAACCACTTCAGAAAGCACTGGCAAGAAAGAGTCAAAGTTCACTTTGACCAAGCCGGTAAGAAGGCTTCCAGAAGACAAGCAAGAGCCTCCAAGGCTGCTCAAATTGCTCCAAGACCATTGGACTTATTGAGACCAATTGTCAGAGCCCCAACTGTCAAGTACAACAGAAAGGTCAGAGCCGGTAGAGGTTTCACCTTAGCTGAAGTCAAGGCTGCTGGCTTAACCCCATCTTACGCTAGAACCGTCGGTATTGCTGTTGACTTCAGAAGACAAAACAGAAACACTGAAACTTACGAAGCTAACGTCCAAAGATTAAAAGAATACTTATCTAAGATCATCATTTTCAAGAACGGTGAAAAGGCTGAAGCTGAACAAGTTGTATCTACTGCTGCTTCTTTCCCAATTGCTCAACCAGTCACTGATGTTGAAGCTAGAGAAGTTGTTGTTCCAGAACAAACTGCTTTCAGAACTTTAAGATTAGCTAGATCTGAAAAGAAATATTTCGGTATCAGAGAAAAGAAGGCTAGAGAATCAGCTGCCGCTGAAGCTGAAAAGAAGAAATAAACTAACTAGTGTTTAATATAACTCTTTATAAATGAAACATAATTTAAAAAAATAAAATAAACTTTAAAAACAGTATATATTGTATAGATATCTATTAGTTACTTTCTTAACTCATTTGGAAACCAATTAAAAAATAAAAAAATAAAAAAAAAAAAAAACAGGTATTATTACAAAATTTGCATAGTTTTGATTATTAAAATTTTGATTTATTGAAACTGTTCTGTTTTGTGTTTGTTTTCCGTATTAGTAAATCGTTTTATATAAAGTATAAGAAATAAGAAAAAACATATTTAATTTGTCTCTTGCCACGTGATATATGCTAACTGGTTTTTTCTTTGTTACAGCAAAAAATCATGTTTTACTATGTATTATTTTTTTCAAGTAAAGCACAAATGAAAAGCATTCAAGTCTTTGTTATTGGCTTGTCATTTTAATTACTACTAAATAGCTAGTACATACAAATATATACTACATTATTAACTACATTACAGCTTCAACTGTCTTAATAATTGTCCACAGCATTTGTAATACAAGAAATCATTATTAATATATAATAAAAGTTTGTTTTTTTTTTGTTTATGAAGATTTAAAAATTAGAAAATTAAATACATTTAAATATATATATATTGATCTTTTGTTTAATCGAATAAACCGAAACCCATGTCATCGTCAGATTCTTCGGCAGCGGATTCTTCTTTTTCTTCTTCAGCACCAGCTTCAGCACCACCAGCAGCGGCAGAACCGGCAGCAGCACCACCAGCAGCTGGGGCAGCAGAGAAGTTGGTTAACAAAGCAGTAATGTCTTGGGAACCAATGGCCTTAGCAAAGATGTCAGCGAAGATAGATTCAACTTCAACACCAGCAGCGGTGACTAACTTCAATAAGTTTTCAGAAGTGATTTCAATATCAGCATCAGATAAGATTAAAGCAGCAAAGGATAAAGCAGATTCAGTAGACATTTTTTTTTTTTTTAAATTAGAATAATCGATTTAAGCGTGTAGCAGACTAGTTCCTTGGTTTTTGTTTTAAAGTAATTAATATTTTAAATGAAAATTTTAAGTTTACTTTGAATATATTGAAGTTTTAAGAAAAAAAAAAAATTTATGTTTTATTCTCGACGAAATGAAAAAGGAAGAAAAAAAAAAGATGAGTGAAAAATTTTTTTCTTGAAAAAAAAAAATATTAAAAAAATTAGGTGAAAAAACAAAAACTAATAAACTCCGAAATAGTTTCCATTTTAGGAAATTACATTTTTTTTTTTCAAAGATGTTTTCTTTTCTTTTTTTTTTCAAGTTCATAAATTTGTGTTTAAACTTTTTTTTTGTTTGATTTTAAAAAAAAAAACTTTATCAGCCACACATTTAATCAATAGATGAAATTTACTAAAAATAATATATATGAACGAAAAAGAGAGAAAAAAATATATTTCTTAAGACAAAGTAATGTAATAATTTATGTTGATTCATTACTGTATATAATACATCTTTATACATTGTTTTTTTTAATTTTTTTTTTATTATTTTATTTTTCTATTTATTATTTTCATTTAAACTCAATTGAATAGCTTTTTGAAGCATTTCATCTTCCAGTTTTTTGATCTTATTTTGCTCTTCAGTGGATATCAATCTATTATTCATATGAATAGTGTTTGCCTTTGCAAATCTTTTTTTCAATCTTAATTTTGCTTTAAATAAATTTGTCTCCCAATCAGGTCTTATCATATCAGATGTTACAACTGATTCATGATTTACTGGAAGAGAACTAGTTCTAGGTCTTGTATTCACAGACTTACTTATATCAGATTTATTACTGTTTATATTTTCAGTTCTTTGATAATTTGATGGCAAAATTTCTGTATTTAAGCCTGATCTTTTTATCATCACAGGTGGTTCATAAGTGACACCAAAATCCGGTGTTGCACAATAAGGGCAGCAAGCACATTCACTAACCAAAGCCTCACTAGTATCTTCAGATTGATCTAGATGAGCATTATTATTGCTATTATCATCATGGCTATTTTTGTAGTGAGGATCTTTTCTTTTTATTTGAACAAAACATTCAGAGCAAATTGGTTGCTGACAACATCTACTCACATTAAAATTTTTTGGATAATATAAAAAACAAATAGGACATTCATCTCCATTTCTGTAAAGATCAAGCAATAGATTTTTGTTTGAAACCATTGAACATCCTAAACCACCAGCTTTAGCATCCAAAAAACGTTCATTTTCTCTTTGTTGCCAAAGATTCTTTCTCTTGTACAATCTTGAAGTAAAAATTAAACTTTTTTGTATTTTCTTTTCATTCTTACTCAAAGAAGAATCAATATAGTTATCAATATTATCTGAATTATTTAATTCCTCTGTACTCAATCCATTAACACCAGGAAGATTTTCAGATTTTTCTAAAGTATCAGCATATGGCTGATGGAGCAGAGTACTGTTCAAAATTTTTATTAAATCCTCATCAGATAATTCATCCTCTTCATAATCTTCTAATGGTAGGTAAAATGGTTGTAATTTTCTATCAACAATTAGTTGTTTAACAATAGTATCATCATAGTCTAGTTTTGTTTCGTCATCATGAACCCCATATGGAGCTAAATAACCACCATCAACACACTCATCAAATTTCACAACTAAATTTCTATAATGATTCTCTTTTATCAATTGTCTATCTCTTGTACTTTTTCTTCTATTCATTTCATTATTATTACCATTACTAAATTCCAAATTTCTTGAAAAAGAAGGCCCTTTCATACCACCATTTAATAACGAACTGACAACAGAAGAGGCTCTTCTTTGTTTGCCTGTATTTCCACTACCATTTGCAGTCATACCCAGGGTTTGTGCTCTTGCCCTTCTAGCAGTAGTAGAGTTTATGGTAATGGTGTTTTTGGAAGGAGAATTATTATAAATACTATTGTATTCATTGTTTTCTGTAGTAACGGAAGATCTTCTGCTGGAATTAGAGCTTTGATAAGAGTTTGCAGATAAATTACCGCTTTCATCATATCCAGAAGTAGTGTTACCCATTTTATCAATTCTATATATATATATATAAATTAGAAGATAAAAATAAAACACAAGTTGTAATGGTTTAATTACTACAATATATTTAAGTGTTCTTTTTTTTCTTTTAAAAAACAAGATATACAAAATTATATTTTTAAATGATTATTTATATATTTTTGTATGACTCAAATGTGTGTTATGTGTGTTTTTTTTCCTTCAATGAAAAAAAAATCATATATATTGTCTTAAAAATTGTTTCGTGTCTGTAATTTTTTTTTTTTTAAATATATGAGTGCTTTTTTTTTTTTGAATTTATTATTTTTTTAAAGGGGTAAAAAAAAAAAAAAAAATGATTCCGGGTTCCTTTTGGACTAATTAATTTTTTATTAAAAAAAACAAAATCCTAAGCCACAAACACATGTAATATATATTAAATTATATTTTTACTTAAAGTATAATTATGATTGTTATTGGTAGTGCTATATATATTAAATTGTAAATAAAGATATATATACAAAATAACAATAATAATATATAGTTTTGTTATATTTTTTTTTTTACATAATTTACACATCACTACTTACTAAGGTTTTGATTATTACTATTATTATCTCTTTTTTTTTACCACTAAGGTTAAAATGTTGTAAGGTTTAGGGAAAAAATATACTGGCGGCTAAAAAAAAAAAAAAAATTGGGATTGTGTTTAGTGAGATCTTTTTTTTTTCCGAGTTTTAATTCCGCTTTTTTTCCTTATATTGTTTAACAAATTCCATCAACTTATCATATTTGATTATTTTTTAGTATACTCAATTTATATATATTATATATTATATATTATCTAAAAAGCACCTTCAGATTTTAACCATTCTGTACAATCTTTTAATGCAGCAAGAACTCTTTTAATAATCTCATCAACATCCTCATCTGTAACAACAAATGAAGGTGCTAATAAGAAGAAATCTCCTTCACCAGCAATGTTATCCTTACAACCTTGCATTCCCATAACATTCAATCCATTCTTGAAACAGAAATCTTGCATTTTGTGACCTACATCTAGCTTTTTATCAAAAATTTCTTTAGTCTTTTTATTTTTAACTAATTCAACAGACCAGAAACCTCCAATTCCTCTAACATCTCCAACAATGTTTTCTTCTCCACTGGCTAATAATTTTTCTTTCAAAATGGCTCCCATTCTGTTACCCTTTTCAAAAATGTTCTTAGTTAATCCCTCTCTCATGATTTTTTTTTGGATCCCCAATGCAACAGCACAGTTGAAACCATGGGAAGCATAAGTGTGAGTACCAACAATAGCTCCAGAACCATTTTCATAAGCTTCTTTAATCTTTGGTCCTACTAAAACACCGGCAATGGTGACATAACCAGATCCCAAGGTCTTACCAACAGTCTGGATATCTGGGAATTGACCTGGTTCCAAAAAGTTTTCCCAACAGTTTAATCCTCCATTTGGATTGGATCTTCCTGTTCCACACATGACTTCATCTAAATGCAATAAAACATCATACTTGTCACATAACTTTCTGATTCCTGGCAAATAACCCTTTGGTGGTGGTACTGTACCTAGAGATGAACCAGGTAAAGTTTCAATAGTGACTGAAGCAACTGTCTCTGGATCATTATCGATAATCAATTTTTCCAAAGCATCTAATAATGATTGAGTGTATTCCTCTTCACTTTGACCTTCTTTTTGGTTTCTGTATGGATAACAGACTGGCATCTTTGGACACAAGGAAGGATCAAGCAAGGAGTCCTTTAAGAATTCTGCTCTACCATTGGAGGAGATGGATAAAGCACCCAAAGTGAAACCGTGGTAAGAAGTTTCTCTAGAGATAAATTTAATCTTCTTAGTATTACCTTTTTCTAACCAATATTGTCTAATAATTTTTAAAGCATTTTCATTAGATTCAGAACCGGAACAACACCATAGAGCAGAAGCAAATGCCCCTTTTGGAGAATGATCAATGTAGAATTGAGCCAAATCTTCAGAATGTTGGTTTCCGAACAAGGAAGGATAAGTATAGAAAGAATTCTTGGCAGCTTCATTGATTATTTCATAAACATCTTCATCACCTGCTCCTAAAGCACCAACAGCTGCTCCAGTGACACCATCTAATAATTCGATGGTCTTACCATCTTTTACAATGGTCATGTATACACCTTTAGCTTTGATGGCATGTGGTGGTTTTTTGTTAATAACAGATTGGAAAACAACAGAATCGTTAGACATTTTTTTTCTAATATATTTTTTTTATTACTTGTTATAAAATTATAGGTCCGCTATAAAAAATACTATATATATATATACGTATTTTTTTTAACTTAAGATTGGTTCTTTATAAGACAAATGTATTTTCTTTTTGTTAATATATTGATTAATATAAGTAAAATATTTATAATATAATTCATATTTAAAAGATTTTAGTTTTTATTTTTTTAAAAAATATCAAATATTCACTCCCTTTTTATAGTATTTCTTTTTTTATTTCATTTGTTACGATAAGACAACAAGTAATTGAAAAAAAAAATTAAAATAAAATAATAAGCGAACAATTCATAGATTTTTCCTTTTTTTTCACTCTTTTTGTCACTATCATAGCATATAAAATCGGAGTCGATCTTCCGTTTATCAATTACCTGATCCAGTAATCTTCACGTGATTATTTACAGGGGAAGAAAAAAAACAAAGTGTGAATCTGAAATAAATTAAATTCCAATGGGATTTTAGCAGAATGTAAAATCATGATGAAAAAAATGACTTAGAGTTTTATTTAAAAAACTGTCTCTTTTTTTGAAATAATACGATAAAGTCTTCTTTTTATTTTTGTGTTTAAATTGTTCTTCTATTTTTTAAAAATGTTCTTTTCTTTTATATTTTTTTTTTTAACTATATATTTATAAATTACTTACAGTACCTGACTGAAAAATTATATCAATCATTAATTATATATTTATTCCCAATGCTTACCATCCTTTAAGATTTGTTCATATTCTTCAACACCTTCTACAAATCTCTTTACAATTTCATCAACATCATCTTCAGTGATAACAAAGGATGGAGCTAATAAAACAAAGTCACCTTCACCAGATCTGTTAGAAACACATCCTTGCATACCCATAACATTTAAACCTTTTTCAAAGAAAACATCTTGAATCTTGTGACCAAGGTCTAACTTCTTATCAAAGACTTCTTTGGTTTTTTTATCTTTAACAAATTCAACAGTCCAGAAACCACCAATTCCTCTAACATCACCAACAATATTGTGTTTATCAGCGAAAGCTTCAGTTAATTTCTTACCCATCAAATTACCTTTTTCAAAAATGTTCTTAGTTAAACCTTCTCTCATGATCTTTTGTTGAATTCTTAAAGCAACACCACAATTGAAACCGTGAGATGAGTAAGTGTGGGAACCAACAACAGTACCAGAACCATTTTCAAAAGCTTCTTTAATCTTTGGTCCTACTAAAACACCGGCAATGGTGATATAACCAGATCCCAAGGTCTTACCAACAGTCTGGATATCTGGGAATTGACCTGGTTCCAAAAAGTTTTCCCAACAGTTTAATCCTCCATTTGGATTGGATCTTCCTGTTCCACACATGACTTCATCTAAATGCAATAAAACATCATACTTGTCACATAACTTTCTGATTCCTGGTAAGTAACCCTTTGGTGGTGGTACTGTACCTAGAGATGAACCAGGTAAAGTTTCAACAATAACAGAGGCAACAGTCTCTGGATCATTATCAATAATCAATTTTTCCAAAGCATCTAATAAATACTGAGTGTATTCTTCTTCAGATTGACCTTCTTTTTGGTATCTGTAAGGGAAACAAACAGGCATTTTTACACATTGTTTTTGGTCAATTAAAATATCAGTGAAATCATCAGCTCTGGCATTTTCAGAGATAGACAAAGCACCTAAGGAAAACCCATGGTAAGAAGTATCTCTGGAGATGAATTTGTTTTTCTTTGGTTTACCCTTTTCTAACCAATATTGTTTAGTAATTTTTAAAGCATTTTCATTAGCTTCAGAACCGGAACAACACCATAAAGCAGAAGCAAAAGCACCTTTTGGGGAATGTTCAATGTAAAACTTGGCCAAGTCTTCAGAATGTTGGTTACCAATGACAGCAGGGAAAGTGTAGGTGTGAGTTGGTAAAACTTCAGCCATGTACTTACCAATATCTTCATCACCCCAACCTAAAGCACCAACAGCGGCACCAGTGACAGCATCAATGATATCTTCGTAAACTTTACCATCTTTTCTAACAGTAATTCTACAACCTTTACCTCCAAGGACATGGGCTGGCTTTTTAGCAACAACAGATTGGAAAACGTAAGAAGTTTCAGTCATTTAAATTATTATTTTATAAGTTTTTTTGGGATAAATAGTACAGTTATTGGTACTTATTATTTATTTTTGTATGGTTTTTATTTATATAGATTCTTTTAATATAAAATAATTATATGTTTTTATGAAAAATAAAATATTATCAAAAAAGATTTGTCTCTTCACCCTTTTATATGTGTATACTTTTTTTTAAAAAATATAAGAACGATTTGATAATTAACAATTAGGTAACTAGTTTCTTATTTTATTTTTTTTTCTCGCTTAATCATAAATTTTTCACTAATGTTTTTTCGCTTAGATCTTTCAAAATGTTTAAACAGGCAAAATAGAAAATTTTTTAAAAGTTGAACTTCCTAATTAGGTATAGTGTACGGCTGATTGATGTAAATATATGTGAAATTTTTTTTTTGATATCGGATAGCCCATTTTAATCACACAAAAATATTTTTTTTTTACAAGCTTAACCTTCCTAAAAGGGAGACACATAAGGCTGAAATATTAAAGGTTAAATTAGGAAACAAAAAAATGACAAAGCAAAGGGGGAAAAGGAGTCGCTCTGATAAATTCAATAATTTTGGTACACAAAAAATTTTCTATTTGTTTATTAATGATTTTTTTTTTGTTTAAAAATAAAAATATATATGAACAAATGCACCTTTTTTTTTCTGTTCATTTGCAGTTCCAGACTACACAACTTCCATGTCTTTTTTTCTAATATATAATGGAAAATTAGATTATTTAAATTTTCAAAAACATGTAATTAAAAGCAAAACATATTTTTCTTTTTAAATAAAATTTTATTTCCATTCACCTTTGGTTTTCAATTCATCTTGCAAGGCTTCTACACCAATAATAAATCTTTCGACAATTTCACTAACATCTTCTTCAGTAATAATAAAAGATGGAGCCATGAAAACAAAATCACCATCACCAGATTTATTGGAAACACAACCTTGCATACCAACAACATTCAAGCCAGCTTCAAATAAAGCATCTTGACATCTATGAGCAAGATCTAATTCCTTGTCAAACCATTGCTTAGTGGCCTTGTCTTTAACCAATTCACAAGTCCAGAAACCACCAATACCTCTAACATCGCCAACAATATTGTGTTTACCAATAAAGGCGTCCTTTAATTTTTGACCTAACATGTTACCTTTTTCAAAAATGTTTTTGGTTAAACCTTCTCTAAAGATTTTTTCTTGGATTTTCAAAGAAACACCACAATTGAAACCATGAGAAGCATAAGTTTGACCACCCATAACCATTCCTGAACCAGAATCATAAGCTTCTTTGACTTTTGGACTTACTAGTACACCAGCAATGGTGATGTAACCAGATCCCAAAGTTTTACCAACACTCTGCATATCTGGGAATTGACCTGGTTCCAAAAAGTTTTCCCAACAGTTTAATCCTCCATTTGGATTGGATCTTCCTGTTCCACACATGACTTCATCTAAATGCATCAAAACATCATACTTGTCACATAACTTTCTGATTCCTGGTAAGTAACCCTTCGGTGGTGGTACTGTACCTAGAGATGAACCAGGTAAAGTTTCAATAGTGACTGAAGCAACTGTCTCTGGATCATTATCGATAATCAATTTTTCCAAAGCATCTAATAATGATTGAGTGTATTCCTCTTCACTTTGACCTTCTTTTTGGTTTCTGTATGGATAACAGACTGGCATCTTTGGACACAGGGAAGGATCCAATAATATTTCACTAAACTCATCAGCTCTTGCGTTTTCAGAGATGGATAAAGCAGCCAATGAGAAACCATGATAAGAAGATTCTCTAGAAATGAATTTTCTTTTCTTTGGCATCCCTTTCTCCTTCCAGTATTGATGAATGATTTTCAAAGCATTTTCATTTGCTTCAGAACCGGAACCACACCATAAAGCAGACGCAAAAGCACCCTCTGGGGAATGATCAATGTAAAATTTGGCTAAATTTTCAGAGTTTTGATTACCAATAATAGCTGGGAAGGTGTAAGTGTGAGTTGGTAAGACATCAACCATGAATTTAGCAACATCCTCATCACCCCAACCTAAAGCACCAACAGCAGCACCAGTGACAGCATCGATAATGTCTTCATAAACTTTACCGTTTTTTTCAACAATAATTCTACATCCTTTACCTTTTAAAACTTGAGGTGGTTTTTTGTCAACAACACCTTGGAAAACGTAAGATTGGGTAGAAGGTTTTACTTTTTGAGTAGTCATTTTTTTTTTAATTCTATTTTTTGGATTTAGTAATATATTAAAAAAACTATTGGAGTAGTTTTTATATATATTTATATATGATGGATGGTTTTTTTAGATTATATTTTATTAATATGATGAAATAGTATGAAAGAAATTATTTAAAGAAGAAAACAAAGATATTAAAAACTAGTGAAGTTCATCTCTTTATATAGTAGTTTAATATATTTTCTGGTTTTTCTACTTATCATTTAATGTGTTTCTTGGATGAATAGTTTCCAATAAATAAATACATAACTTTATTTGATTAAACACTTTGAGTTTCCTATTAAGGACATATAACTATAAAGTAAAAAGTTTAATAGTTTTTTTTTTTGTTATCATTTATTCTTTTTATGAACAAAGATAATTTTTATTTTCTCTTTAAGCGCTCTAGTAGCAATAACACCCCATGTCGGCTAAAATTTTGGTTTTTATCTTTTTTAACTGAAAATACTATAATTAATTTAAAGATAAAGAAAGTATCAAACTAACGTTCTGTATTTTTTGTGTTTTCTTGTTTAACTTGCTAAGGCACGGCTGAAAATATAATTTCGTTTAATAAAAAAAATATGAAAAAAACCCTGTCAAGACATTTTTTTTTAAAACAAATAATCGCAGATAAAGTCTAAACTTTTGATATATTTGACCTTCCTTTTTAGGAAACTGAATTATATTATTTGATTAATTTTATACTTATCACAAATGTTTATAAAACAAGAGAGAGGGGAAAAAATTCAGTTTTTTTTTTTATATATATTTTAAAAAAAAGGATTATAATTTTATCTTATCTAGTTTAATCTACATATCTCCTTATCTCAACTTTTGTTTGTATTTTTAACATGAGAAAGTAAATTTGCAGGAGCATCCATCATTGGCAAAACTACTTCAATAAGTCTTAGTCTATCAGGTTTACTGAAATCTTTACTCTTCAGCATATCTTCAAAATCACCAACAGTTTCAACTTTAAAGTTTTCACAGTTTATAGGTTCATTACTGGCTTCTTCCCCTTCTTCTCTCTGAGTATCACCTTTGACTCTTCCACCAAACATTCTCAAAATTTTTTCAATCTTCCAAGGTTGAACATCATGATAGGTTGGTTTATTGGCTGTAGATTTATGTAATATTCTATCAATTGTGTAACCGTTATTATTCATAACAAAAATGTATGGTTTTAAATTGTTTTTCAGCATTGTTGATATTTCTTGAACAGTGAATTGGAAAGAACCATCACCAACAAACACAACACATCTTTTGTAATGTTTGGATTCATTGTATAATTCAGCATCTCTTGCAGCTGTCATCACGCCTAATGCTGAACCTAGAGAGTAACCAGAGGCACTCCAAAGGACTTGAGATATCCCCATACATCTATCTGGAAATCTTGTTTGCATAATACCAAAAGCAGATGTACCTGTCTCTGCCATTATGATATCACCAGGTTTTAGCCAATGAGAGATTTCTTCCCAGATCCAAGATTGTCTTAAGGAAACGTTCTTATCTAAAAGAGTCTTTGCGACAATAGGTTTTGGAATGAAATTTCTAAGTTCATTTTTAGATAAAACTTTACTATTATTACCAAATTTGAAAGCACCTTGTTTATTTAAATGGTTAATTTTATTGATCAACTTGTTTAAAACTGGTTTCATTTGAAGTTCAGGAAACTTGCAAGATTTCAATTTAATAAAATCTATATTGAACTCTATAACGTTTTTTGACTTATATGCGAAATGGAAAGTGGAAGTCGCAAAATCATTCAATATTGATCCAATGCAAATGACAAGATCTGCGCTATCAACATATTCTTTAACTTCAGGGGAAGACATTGTTCCAACGTAAATACCACCAAATTTCTCCAGTTGTTCATCAATAGCCCCTTTCCCCATTGGCGTCACGAAGACAGGGATATTAGTCAATTTGATAAGCTCATTTGTCTCCTTCATGATATTATGTCTGTAGCAACAGCCATCAACAATAATGCAAGGTTTGATAGATTTATTAATGCTCTCAACCATGCTATCAACCACAGATGTTTCCTTTTGTAAATTAGATGCAGTTGGGGGTAATGAAAGAACAAGTGGGATGGAAAGACTACTTCTAGGAACCATAATATCAGCCATATTGGCAGGAATACTCAAATAGCAAGGCTTTTGAGTCAAAATACAAGTGACAATACACTTATCAATCTCCATAGTCGCAAGATCAGGGTCTTGAAGCATAGTGCTGAAAGTACTCAATTCAGCAAACATTCTTTGAAAAACATTAAAATCACCATTCCCTAAAGTATGATGGACAAGCAGTTTTTCCAGTTGAGTAGAGACTGCAGGGGCACCGACAATATGCAAAACACCAACATGTTCAGCAAAAGAGCCAGCTATTCCGTTAATAGAGGAGAGTTCTCCAACACCAAAAGTTGTGCAGATGGCACCAATCCCTTTGATTCTTGAGTAACCATCAGCAGCATATGCAGCATTCAATTCAGAAGTATTACCGCACCATTTGATTCCAGGAACTTTGCTTATTTTATCAAGCAACCTCAAGTTGAAATCTCCGGGAAGACCAAAGACAGTATGGCAACCTATTTGAGCCATTCTCGCCCAAAGATATTCACCAATTGTTAATTCCTCTAAAAGACCTGGAGTGGAGGAGAGTGCTGATATCTCAGTATAGGAAGAAATGTCTGTTTTGGCTGTATGTGCTCTGTTATTAGATGTCTGTTCAGTCTCATTCATGTTAAAGGACCATTTAGGAGTCTTTTGGGTTGATAATAATGATTTTTGGTATGATTGCAGCATTTGAGTTATCAAATGAGAATCTTGAACCTGATCTATAGCACTAAAAGATTGTATCTTTCGAAGTTTATTATTGTCATTATTATTGTTGTTGTTGTTACTATTGCTATTGTTTAGATTATAATCTTTATTATTATTATTGCCTGTGCTTAAAGGTCTTTTTTCTCCAGCATTTATTTCAAAAGGGTCTAAGTTGTTTCTATTATTCATTATTTGTTCTGTAGTATTGCTTATTGGTGTGTCTATAAAAGCATTTTCATCATTCTCTGATATAGGAACTTCATATTCGATAGTATTGATATCAATACCGTTTTGTTCAAAATTCATTACCATTTATTAAATAAATAAAATAGAATAGAATAAAAATAAAAAGTTTTGTTTTATTTTTATAATTGATAAGTAATGAAATATGACAATTTTATATTTTTAAAAATAACAAATGTAAGGGGATTGAAGAAATGAAGTTTGTTTGTGTGTGTGAAAAAATGCTAACAATTAAATTTTTGGTGTTGGAAAAAAAAAAAGTAAATAAATAAAATAAACACAAGGAGAAATAAATTTTTTAAAAAAAAAAGTGAATAAAAAATAGTTTACTAACTTAATTAATTAATCCTATTTAATATTTTTCTTATATTTAATTTTTTTGATTCAAAATTGTTTTAATAATAAAATAAAATGAATAATAATATTTGAAGATAAGATGATGTTTCAAAAATTTTACTATTTAAATTTTTTTTTGTTTTATGTTTTATATTAATCCTATTTTATTTATTTTAATTTGTTTATTGTTAATAGTTTCTTCTATCTAATCTCCTATAATCTGATACTTTTTTTGTTAAAATATATATATATATAGATGAATGGATTTGTAATGTGCTATTACAAAAAAAATTAGAAAATGTATTATCTCTAATAAATAAGCTATTTAGATTTAGGTTTTCTTATGTTAATTTACTTGTTTCTCTCTCTCTCTTTCAAATAAAAGAAAGAAAAAAAAGAATAATTTATTTTTACAGGTTTTGTTTATTCATTTCATTTATAATTTAAATAAGAGTGAAAAAGAGAGAGAGAAGAAAAAAAAAACAAAAAATATTTCTTA
The DNA here is from genome assembly GCA_030573575.1 of Hanseniaspora sp. CRUB 1602. Lineage (NCBI taxonomy): Eukaryota > Fungi > Ascomycota > Saccharomycetes > Saccharomycodales > Saccharomycodaceae > Hanseniaspora > Hanseniaspora sp. CRUB 1602. Next base: position 72,829 of record JAJMDL010000004.1, on the reverse strand, counting down.
CTTCCCGTCGATCCTAATATTTAAAAAAAATTAAAAATTAAAAATTAAAACAAAAAAAATGAATAATTCATATTTTTTATTAAGTTTTTTTTTCTAATTTTTTTTTTTTTAACTTCTCTATTAGTTTCCTTTTCTCTGCAATTGAATATTTGTTAGTAAATTATACACTAGTTTAGAGCAAATAAATACAATTTACACTCATAAACTATATCCTTTATATTAAAAATATCAACCCACAATTCATTTATATAACGCAGTCAAAATATATATATATATATATATATATTTACATCTGCATATCAGTTTTTGTAGTGTAATCATTGTATATATAAATATAAATATACGTGTAAAATATTAATAATAATAAAAAAAAAACACACTTTCTAGATTTTTTCAAAAAAAAAAAAAAAAAATCCAAAAGTACCGCCAGAATTATTCATTTTTTTTTTGTTTTTTTTCTTTTTTTCCGAATATATATTTTATTATCCTCACATGATCTGATTATATAAGAATGTCACATGATTTAGTTACATAAAATAGTCACATGGTCAGATAAAAAAATCTCTACCTTTTTTCCTTTTAATTATTTTTTGTTTTTATTTTAAAATAAAAATTATTATTAAGAGAATATATAAATGTTTTTTTTTTTGTTTTTTTTTAATTGTTTTTTTTATTTTAATTATTTTGTATTTTGTACATGATCATTTTTTTTTCTTTTTCTTAGTTCATTAAATAAAGGTTTAAAATTGGAAATCTAAAGTACCTGAAGAATGTGGCAATAATTTTTGTTTCACAATCATTTTTTCATCATTTGACAAGAATCCAAACTCATCTTCATCATCAAAATCTAATAATCTCAACTTCTGAATTAATGGATTATTAAAATTCAATCTGATTTTATCGAAATATGATGAACATAGACATTGAAGAGCATTGAATCTTTCATATGGATCATACTTCAAAGTATTACTTAATAACTCAATGCACAAGTAGTCCTTTTCATGGCTAAACACCTGTTGTAATGGTATTGGGGCAATGTAGGTGAATGGATGCTCCTTATAGTTTGGATTCATTGCTATGATCTCCTGAACATTTGGTGTTCCCAGTATCTTGATTATCTCCACTAACTGGTTGATTCCATTAGCTCCGCAGAATAAAGGTTTCCCTAATATAAGCTCTCCCATAACACATCCGGCTGACCAAATATCTATTTGGGTTGTGTAGTTTATAGAGCCAAATATAAGTTCTGGTGCTCTGTAGTATCTGGAACAGATATATGAAACATTATTGTCATTTGGCAATAAAATCTTTGCAGACCCTAAATCACATATCTTCAACTCAAGTGTTTGAGGATTTATTAAAATATTTTGTGGTTTGATATCTCTATGACAGATTCCCCAACGACCATGCATATAATTCAATCCTTTAAACAATTGATACATATAGATTTGTGTTTCATCATGAGGCATTATTTTTTTCTCTTTCATATGAGCATAGTGTCTTATTCTCTGATAAAGAGACTGTGGCATATACTCAAGCACAAGATTCAAATAAAGCTCTTGTTTGGATTGGTCTTCCTGGTAAAAATAGTACTTCAAATCGATAACATTTCTGTGTTCTAATCTTTGCATTATTTCTAGTTCTCTATTTTTGAATCTCTTGTCTTGTAGTACTTTTTTCAAAGCAACTTTCTCTTTAGTCTCCTCAATTGTTGTCACAAACACAACACCAAAGGATCCATGCCCAACTACATCAGTGTTTGGATAGGAAATGGTTATTGCTTTTGGAGTTGGTTCCTTAGGGTGGCCTGGAAATACTGTTTTAATTATTAGTTTTGGTAGTTTTATTGTCGGTGTTTGTTGTTTAGAATTCATCGAATCAATTACAGAATTGTTAGTATTAACTTCTTTTGGACTTAAACTATTATAACCGTTAATACCACTATCATTACTATTACTACTATTATTATTAATATTGCTATAAATATTGCTCGATTGTTCAGCTCCAACTCCGTTTTGTTGGTGTCGTAGTTCTATATTAGAATCTTGTTCTTTGCTATTCATTATATGTATTTCGTTTCTATAAAAGATGGGTTCTGTGTGTGTGTTTGTGTTTAATTAATCAAAATGTTTTTAAAATTTAGTGAAAGAATATAAAAAAAGTTAATATCTCTTCTTGTTATTCTTCTTAATACTAATGTTACTATTTTTTTTTTCGGTTTATCAAAAATAAATAATTTAAAAAAAAAAAGCTTTTCTTATCTAATGTTACTGGTAAACAAACAAAAATGAATGTGTTTGTGATAAATTAATTTGAGTCTATGTTTAGGAACAAAATTCAAATAGTTGAATAAAAAAATCAAAGCAATAAAAAGCCAATAAAAATTTTTTAATAATATTATAGAGTTCTTCTCAAAATATAATTACTGGTCACTTTTTTTTATTTGGTAACAAAGATATGTAAAAAAAAATATTTTTCAAAATGTAGTTTTATATTTTATTTTATGTTTTTCTAAAAATCAAAAACCTAACTTTGAACATCATCTCCATTTATATGAAGAAATATTTTTTTTTTCTCTTTTAAAAAATAAAAAAAAACCTTTTTTTTTTTGTATGTTTTAAAAGTTCGCCCTATAATAATTATTTCATATAGTTCCAGTGTTTTGAAAAAAATATCCATAAAAATTCCGAAATCAACAGTAAAAAAAAAAAAATTTTTTTAAATCTTTAAGAAAATTGTTTTTTTTTTTTTTTAAAGTGGAACTCATGATGGAGTCAGGGTTTGGATTTCCGAAATCACAACTTAGCAAAAAAAAAAATATATATTAAAGAAAAACTTTTTTTTTTTGTGGGCTAAATTTAGATTGGGTGAAACCAATTAGAATAGAGCGGAAAACATAAAGCCTCTTCCCCCTTTAACAAACTGAAAAGAAAAAAAATTATAGACCGCAAACCACAAGTGGAATGGCTGAAATTTTAAAGTTTTTTTTTTGTTTTGTTTTGTTTAAATTGAAGAAAAAAAAATTTTTTTCCTTTAACCCTATAGAAAACGGGAAAAAAAATAATTTTTTCTTATTTTTATTCTCTAACAAAACACACTAATAATTATTTTTATTTATTTTTTAACTGATTAAATTGATAAGCGAAAACCGGGGAAATGATAAAAAAAAGGATCTCTTATAAATTAGTAATAATAGCAAGCAACATCTACAGCACAACATAAAGCAACAATAATAATAATAATAATGATAATAATAATAAAATAATGAAATGGTTATTAACGTGTTAGTAAAATTATGAAAAACAAGTGTGACACTAGGGTTTTTATTTTTTTTTAATTAATTTAAAAAAAAAAAAAAAAGTACTTCAAAAAATTATGCAAATTCAGTGCTTATAAGTCATATGACGCGTAAGCAATTTTTTTTTTCTGTAAATTTATTTTTCTTTTTTAATTAATTCATTAAATAAAAACCCTAGTGTCACACTTGTTTTTTAATTCTTTTCTCCTTCTCCTTCTCCTTCTCCTTCTCCTTCTCCTTCTCCTTCTTCTTTTTTGTACATACCTTCTTGTTCGTTCATTTTGATTGATGCCTCACCTAGTGTTGGTGATAAAGAACCATCATTGCTTATTGGTTGACTCGTTCCCTCTTCGTTTTTAAGGGTATATGCCAATATATCAGCTCTATTATTATAATTCTTTGTTGCATGTAGTATTCTAACAACCCTTTCATTAATTTGAGTCAATTCATGAGGGGCCATTGGTAAGTTTGTTGATGATTCAGTTTTTGCCATTTTAATATTATTACTTTCTCTATTATTTGTTTCTTCTGGTTTGTTTTGATCTTCCTTCTCTGTTTCTGAATCCATTGTTATAATACTATTCTTAATTGTATTATCACTACTACTAGTTAATATTCTTTCAACCTTTACAAACAACTGATGCTGGTTAGGTTCAAATTCTTCTATATTTATACTGTTTTTTTTTTTTGGTTTTTTTTCACTGGTAATAGCTTTTTCGTTAAATGAATTTTTTTTTAGTGCTTTTTCCCCTAAGATAACACCTGGTGATGAGTTTTTTTTTTCTAATTCCGAATTTTTTTCCAAGGATTTTAAAACGTTTAAAATTTTCCCCAGATTTGAATTATTTTTTCTTGAATTGTTGTTTTGGCTGTATGCAGTTGTAGAAGGTATTATTAAATTTTTTTGACTAAAAATTTCCTGCTTTTTAATGAAAGATTCTCTCTGTTTATCTTCAAGAACGAATAATTTTGAAAAAAATGAATTTACGTTTAGACTCATGAAAAAATATATCTATATAAAATAAAATAAGAAAATTTTTTTTTAAAAAAAAAGGAATATGCTTATTATCAACAACAACAGAAAAAAGAAAATAAAAAATAGTATAATGAATTATATCTGTTGAGCAATTTATTTATAATTAAGGGTACCAAAAATATCTCTTCCTTTTTCTTTCTTTTTGTATTGTGAATAAGTATATTTATTTATTTATTTTATTATATGTATTTTATTTTTTTTTTGAATAACTATTCTCAACTCTATTCCAAAATTTTAATAACAATGCTATTTGTTTAGTATTGTAGTTTATCTTATTTGAAGTTAATAAAATGAAAACTATAGTGAATTCTTTTTCTTTTTTTTTTAAATACAAAAAAAAGATAAAATTATATTTTGATTGGTTTCATTATTTTAATTATTATAATAGTATCACTTCAATTGTTTTTTTAAAAATTTTAGTAAAACTTCTAAAACAACAGTTTAAGGTTGTTATTATTTTTTTGAAATCTATCACACTGTTTGTATTTACACATTATATATATATATTATCACTATAGCCAAATCTAACATACTTTTCACCTATATATATATATATTACATTAGTTATTACTCCGTTTAACCAATTTGTTTCAGCTGTAGGGCTTTGTTTGTTTTGAAATTAGCTTATATGGTTTTTATTAAAGCTAATTATCCCTATACATTTTTGTATTTTGAAAAAAAATAATAAAAGCTGTGGGGTTGTTTGGCATGTGATCAGATGCGGAGATAGTGTATTGTCCAGTTAAAAGAAAAGGGAGAAAGAAATAATTTAACAAAATGAAGGAAAATAGTCCATTCATCGCAGAGAGTGTGTGAAAATTAAGCATATATTTATATAAACCAATGGTGTGATGGATTTGAATAATACAAATAAGAGAAAACATCTAGCACAAAAAAAGAATATATTTGATTTTTATTCAAGAAAAAAACAAAAAAGCAAAAATACTCAAGAGACAAAAGTTGTAGAATACTTATCATTATTATCAGAAGAAGAAGAAGATATTATAAAATTAAATAATAATGATTACACTGATGAAGATGATATTATAATAATTAAAGAAGAAAAAATTAGTAAAAAAAAGGAATCATTTAAACAAGAAATAAACATAAAAAAAGGCATTGAAACAAAGGAAAAAGTCATAAGCAAAGAAAATACTTTTGAATTCAAAACAGACATTTTAAAAGCAAAACTTGCTCTAAAATCGACAGTTTACAGGCCATCTACAATCAAACTACAAAAAACTTACAATAAAGATCCTAATGTTAAAAAAATACCAAGTTACAGAGTTCATTCCTTTCCATCAGAAGACAATAAAGAACCTGATAAAATAACTGTAGATTATTTTCCAAAGATTGCAGTAACAAAATATCATTTCATTTCTCACCTTCACTCAGACCATCATGTTGGGTTTTCCAAAAAATGGATTTCAGAAAATCCAGAAACAATTATAGTGCTAGGCTACAAGAATTTTCTTCCATTTCTTTATAAATTTAATCTTATAAATTATAAATCACAACTTAAACCTTTGGAAAATGAGTATATGAATATAACTGAAAGAATACTTGTAGTTCCAGAAGATAAACCACTAAAAATACATTTAAATGACTCTGATAATACATATTTAGAAGTAAAAACAATTGATGCAAATCACTGCATAGGAGCCGTTTTATTTTGGATAGATTACTATGATCATCTAGGTGTTTTTAAAGAAAGAATTCTCCACACTGGTGATTTCAGGTACAACTCAAAAAAAATGTTGCCATTTTTAAAAAATTATAGGTTTAATAAAATATATTTAGATACAACTTACATTTCACCAGTATGGAATTTTACCCCAAAAAATGAGTTATTAGAGATGGTCTCAAATTTTTTGGAATCTAAATTACTTCCTACTATAATGAATGACTGGTTTCATAAAAATAATTTACTTCAAAAGACTCTAGATTCTTTTTTTACAGTCAGTATTGATAATAAAACAGTTAAGACTATTATTGTGCTAGGATCCTATACTATAGGAAAAGAATTTTTAGCTGCTGGACTCAGTGAAAGATTCAACAATTGTCCTGTGATATTAGATAAACAAGGCTTTAGAGCCACTTTTGATCTCCCCAATAGTAATTTCATAAAATCTACTGATGTACAAAATGATATAATTGAGAACTTTAAAAAAAGTGATGTACTCATATTTTTAGGATCTATAAGAGATGCCAAAAACATTAAAACAGAGTTGAAATTGTATACGGTTGAAAAACATTTTGGCAAACTATTAACTATTTCGATATCCTTATCTGGTTGGAATTTTTATAAGTGGAAGGGGTTTTTTCAAGAGTTAGATGATAATAGTTTATTACCATCTTTTAATAAAGACTCTTGTTTAATGCTTCTTGAGGAATTTAATAATAATGAGTACGTAAAAAGGCGATATCAATTAGATGAAGTTTTTAATAGTGATTTGATTTTCAAAGATGATTTTAATTTGGATTTAGGTAATTTGCCTAAATGGATTATAAAAGATGATAAAGTCAATAAAGTTATATTTTGGAAAATAAGTTATAGCGATCATTCTTCTTATAAAGAGCTTTCAGACTGTTGTATAGATTTGGATTATGACGAAATTATACCAACAGTTAATAACCATAAATCAGCTTTATTGCATTATCATATTATGTTATGGAAAATGTGTAATGAAAAGAGAAAATATCAAGACAAATAAAAAAAATAGTATTAATAATTACTATCATTATATAGACATTTTTATTTATTCAACTTTTTATGTATTTATTTAAAAAAAAATCAATAAACAATAAATTTGTTTACATTAATCAAAAAAAATGTTGATAAAACTAAATATATACTTCTTTAATTTAACTTAACTAATTTCAAAACAAATATTAAAAATTTATAATTATTTGTTAAATTGTAAACAAATTGTTAAAAATGTAAACAATTGATTTTAATCTCCGTTTCAGTTATTTAAATTTTAATAAAAAGTAATTATTTTCAGAAAATGATACTGGATTAAATTTCGATAAAGTACTGAATAAAACATTTTATTTAATAGTTTGTTATATTAATTGGATTTTAAAGTACAATTGCTTAGAATACAAGACTTTAAATAACATTTCTTTGAATTTGCTTTTAATTTTACAAAAAAAAAATAAATCACATGCCAGGATATTTTTTTTTTTTAAAAATTAGATAATGGTGAAGTGAGAAAACCGCTACCATAACTTTTATCAAACGTTTGAAAGCTTTTTGATAAGAACTTTTACAAAGAGAAAGTGATGGATGAAAAGTTATCACACACACATACGGAGTTTCTACAATAAATAAATAGTAATAATAAAAAACATTACATAAAGATAAGATATATATATAGTAATTAATTTAAATCTTAAAATAATATAATTAATCATTTATAATAAAACAAAAATTGAGCTTACAAGGTGTTTCGTTAATATAACTTCATAAATTATGCACCTAAATCCGATTACTTCATATTCAATTACTTATAGACTTTTTTTTTATTATCATTAGTAAAAGCAATCAAAAAAAATAATTCCCTTTTTTTTTTTTAAATATATTCTAAGATAAGACTTTATTTAAATATATATATTAATTATTACAACAACATGGAGAAAAAACATTCCCAGCAAAAACATAAAAAAAAAAACAAATGCCAGTTTCATTAACAAAAGAAAATAACATTTGGGATTCTCTTGCTGAAAAACTAGAGGAGAACCATATTAATGAAGTTTTACGTTCATTAAGGGAAGATTATCAAAGTGTCTATGAAATTAACGATCCTGGTCATTGCGGTATAATTTTGGATTTTTTAAACATTTTAATTCTTGATTTGGAAATTAATTACAGTATTGAATATATAAAATCTGTATTACTAGTATTTTTTGAATTTGAAGAAGAGGAAATTGATCTTTTTTATGATGTTTATTTCATTAACGAAAGATTCACTATAAGGGATCTTATATCTGGAAAAAATAGTACAGAAAGTTTCAGTGTTGACAATTTAGTTTTGCAGTCTAGTAAATTTTTAGATTGTAGAGTTGAGGAATTTTTTGAGTTTTTATTTGACGCCCCACCAGCACCTTTATCTCTTTTAGATAATATTTGTGAAGCCACTAATCAATGGTATTGGTTTTTAAATAACGAAAAAAAATTGAAAACAAATAGTGATAAATTTTTAAATTTATCATTGTTTTTTTTCAAGTATGATATTTCTTGTTCTTTACTTAAATTTGGTCAAGATGATAAAAATAAACACTTAGATTTAGAAACATTCAATAATAATTTTCAAACTGATGTTTTAAATGAAAAGTTTTATAAAGTGTTTAAAGTTTTAACAGATCCATTAGTTAAAAACAGTTATATTGCATTTCTTATAGAATTTTGTGCTATTGATTATCATGATCTGTTTGAGTTTTTATATAAAGTAAAATATTCAACAAAAATTGGGTTTACTGATTTAGTTGAAGAATTTCCTAATGAAAACTTTATCAGCTGGCTTCAATTTTTTGATAGAAAGAACTTGTTAAGTCACTTCAAACTTTTTGATAGATTATTTATAGATTTTGTCTTTGATGCTATTAATTTGAATGAATTCAAGTTTTTAAAACATCAATCATTTTTATTAGATGAGTTTGCAGATAATAATGGATTTCTTAGATCTTCAAGAAACTCAAAATCACTTTGGATTCATTATACAAAAGAGCCACATACAATAGAAAAGAAATTATTATCTTATCAAGCATTTCTTGACAGAAAAAATTCAGTGTTTGTAGCCTCTGATTTTGTTGACAATATATTTTTAAACAAATGCTCTTCTAAAGAGAAAATAATTAAAAATGATTTAAAAGATGAAAACCATAAAATATTTTCCAAAACAAAAACTTTGTCACAAAACCTTAAGAATCAAAATCAAAATTTAGATATATCACATCTTGATATAAACGAAATAACTTTATCAACACCTTTAAAATTCAAAGTTGCTTATATGGATGAACAATCATCAGAACAATTCAATTTTGATTATAATGTTAACAAATTTATCTTAAATATATCTGATAACCTTCCAATTTCTATAAAACAAGAAAAAATTAATGAAAAACAAATTGCAGATATTAAAGCTACTTTTGATAGTCAAAAAGCTTTTAATATTTGTTCTCAAACAACTCTTATAAACTATGGAACTCTCCAAACCAAAGATAAAGACAAAAATGAAATTGTTATAATGGATTCAGAAGAGTTGGAATTAGAAAAAATAAAGCAAACAAAAACTGATTTAAGCTTACAAGGATTATTACACTCATTAATGAATGATAATCCATTAGACCAACATCAAACACATTTAATCAGTCATGATAGAAACACTTTTTACGAAAATGAAAAAATTGAAGAAGAGTATGTTATTTTTCATGAAAATGCAGATGAAAATATGATAAACAAGAACAAACGCATTAAAGTATCAATGTATGAAACACCAAAATACAAATATTATTTGAAAATGGAAAAATTCAGTACTTTGCATGAAATGTTTATAACTCCAGATAAGTTATTGCATGCAATTTTGCAAGAAAAGTTTGGCATATGAGAGACATTTGTATTATCTGTTGAATTACATATATATATTTATTTACTTATCTTAATACTAATTCACATTTTAATCTATCACCAGTCTCGATTTTTAAAAAACATAGTGGTAACTTATTAAGTTTTTCACTATCCATAAGTTCATCCATTGGATTGTATAAATATATGCTTTTAGATACTGTGAAATTGTCTAAGTCAAATTCTTTCTTTGCCTTTAATTCTTTATAAATTTCAGAATCCTTAAAGAAATGATATATTTTCAATTTCAAATGATATAAATCACATCCATAATCTTGGGAATATTGCGTATTTTCAAAATCTTCTGGTGTAAATTCAAAAGTAAATTTCAAAGGTCTATCTATAATCGGTTGGAATCTATCTTTCCCATTGATTAAAGCACAATAAACAGATACATGAGAAACGTGAACAGGCTTTTTGAAAAAATGTTCCATAGTTTCAAACTCTTCATTACCATTTTCCATCTCTTTAGCAAAATATTTTGGATCATTTAACAATTCATGATTTAATAAATCTTCTAGGTTAGTAACTTTCTTTAATTCCTTATATGTGGATCTAGATAGGAAAAACATATCAATAGTAATAAACAATTCATTAATAACAGCTAAGATACCTAAAAAGAGTAAGAATAAAGTGATTCTTGTAGATATTTTATCATACATGTAATTTTTTAAAAAAGGAACATGATGTCCTAGAAATTGTACAATTGTCTCTTCTAAAAGAAATGGTTTAGTATTGTTACTGTTATTATTAAAGATATTTTTCATGATGGATGTTTTGTTTAATTGTTTATTTGACTAGAGTTTATTTATTAAAAATAATTGTTTATCTATATTTATATGATAATAATGATGGAAAATTAACTATTTAGGTGAGCAAAATTTTCTAAACTCGTGGACTTTCAAATTTGATATATATATATTTTTTTTTGCACTTTTTTTTTTCCTATGCAAGATGATCTCGTATATATAAAAAAAATAAGTGTAAAAATTTATTAATTCTGATATTTCGGTTATATGAAATAACGCAAATCAAACATTTACATTCACGTGATATACACGCAATCATGTGATATGTACATTGTCATGTGATTGATTACAAAAAAAATGTGTTTTAAAAGCTGAAACAAATACGTAAAAAAATAATATACCAAAACAAAACAAAAAAAAAATATATAAAACAAAAAAATATTTTTTACAAAAGTCTAGAATTTTTAACATATAGAATGGCAAAAAGGATATAATTTATATATATTAAAAAAAAAAAGGAGTTGAAACTAATCTCTCAATTTATTTATAGCGATTAAACTATCTTTTTTATATTAAACTGAGATAATTTATGACGTAATCTTGAAACTAAACATTAATTTTTTGTGTCAATTTAATTGTTTTGAAGGTTAAATAAATGGAGGGTTCTAGATTTTAAATGAAACATAAATAATGATAACTTTGTTATTTGAACATAAAAATCAACAACAAAAAACAAAAAAAAAATGTGCAATTTAGTTCAAATAAATTTTTTAAATTTTAAGTTATATATAATAAACAACTAACGTTGAAATTTTTATATAATGCTGCAACTAATTTAATATAAAATGTTATTGAGTACTTTTTTTTAAATGATTTACTATATACTATACCAAAGACAAGTTTTTTTTCTTCTTAAATAAATGATTTTCAGTACTACTAAATTAGCAATTATATTTGCATTTTCAGCCATATTTTTCTCATCAGCTGATATTATTTCTAACAGTGCTGCTAACAACAACAATTATTTATCAAGTATTCTTACAGGTACTTTAACTAATAACTTGGTTGTTGATACTGCAGTAACCTCTCTAGAATTCGATTCATCGAGCACTAACACCGCAACAGCAGAAACCGTTTCTAGCACTGTAGCAACAACTACTCTTTCTTTATCTGAGTTATCGATTTCCAGCATTAGTAGTGAGATATCAACTGACCAATCTAGTACTAACGACGCTGGTTCATCAACAACTGCTACTTCACAATCTAGCACATATGATTCATCTTCAACAACAGCTAGTTCTTTGATTACTGTCAGCTCTGAAAACAATGCTGTTGGCTTTTTAACTTCAAATAACTTTGCACTAACAATTTCTGTATATATATATATGCTATTTACATAAAAAGTTTTACAATTAGCTTTTAATCATGTCTTAAAAATGCAGACAGATGAGCTGGAAGTGAATTTTTTGAAATCACGTTTTATATATTATTTCGGTGATTCACACATTACATTCCAAAAACGGAAAAAATCGGTTTAATTAATTCAATTAAAAAAAAAAAATAATAATGCATATAAAAGGTTAAGTTAAACAGAAAAAAAAAATAACTGTAGAAATTATTTTTGAAAAAATATTTCTTAAACCTAGATACTTATACATATATACCCCAAATAATAATAAGAACTCAATTTACACAGATTAATGAAATTTTTTAATTTAATTTTGGCTGCTGCTTTAGCTACAATATCCATATGCAGTGAATCAGTTACAACATTAAGCCCAAGTGCTGCTGCGGTAGTTGCTGATTTTCCATTAGTTGCTGCTTTCGTGGAAGATTTTACCAAATACTCTTACAACGATTATGTTTCTGCTTTATCTTCTCAAGGAACAACCATTCCATATGTTTTAAACAATTATTTTTTAGCCCTTGAAGAATTATCAAATTATGAACGAGTTGAAAGTGTTATGATGCAAACTTTTCCTTTTTCTGAATTTGCTGCTGTTGTTACCAAAGTCTCTTGGTACAGTGAATTATTATCGGAAGCTGAAATGAATACTTTCTATTTCCCATCTGATTTTTCAACAGGGTCAGTTGTCACTTATGGCGACGACGCTACATCTTCTTCTGCCACTGAAGCTGCTTCTGTAACATCTGCTATTAGTGCAACTTCTACTGTCTCATCTTTAAGCTCCCGTGTGTCTACAGTATATTCTTCTGCTGCTACTTTTGATTCAGTATCTTTAAGTGCTTCTTCTGTTTCAACTAGTTTTGCCTCCAGTAGTTCTGATTCAACAACAACATCCTCTCTCAGTTTGTCCTCTTCTACATCTTCTTCTGTTGATTCTTCAAGTTCCACAAAACTTTCTTCAAGCACCTCAAAATCTACAAACATGGGTACTGTTTCTCTATACTCTATTCAATTGTTCGTTATTTCTTTTATCTTAACATTATAATAATAGTAATAAAAAAAAACATTCTTAATTTTTATATATAATTATTTTCAAACAAAATTATTGTAAAATTTATCATTATTATTTTCACTATTTCATTTGAGAATAAGTAAATTTTTTTATTTGCTTTTTTGTTTTGTCAAAGATGGTATTTTCAATGTCATGATAACTATTGGAATTTTCTGTTGGCTTTTCTTCAACTGATTGAAAAAAATTTATCTTATTTGGATTAGTTATTGTTTGGTCTTGAGATTCATTGATTTTTGTTGACGCACTATCAAAATTTTCCATATTTTCTTGAGATATACTAGTTGTTTGGGTTGTGCTAGCCAATGAATCCTCATTTTTATTTTTTGCTTTTTCATTCCTTTCTGTTTCTTTTGTATTATTAATTGAATTTGTTTCTATACCTGTTTGAGACAATGGAGGAGCTTTTACAGACTTTGCTTTTGAATTTGCACTTTTAATAATTACTTTTGGTGAAATACCTTTTGGGCTTGAATTTTTTAAAACAGGCATTACATTTTTATTCTTTTGCAGTTTGTTTGTTGATGAATCAACTTTAGTAGATTTGGAAGTTGAAACAGATGTTGATTTGACCTTTGCTTTTGTATTTAAACTTTTTTGTTTCTTATCTGGAGGCATAAAATCATCTTGATCATCAGCCCATTTTTGCAACTTACTTTTATAAGAAATAATACTAGCCCTTCTTAACTTTTTTTCTCCAACAATGATACATTCATCATCTTTTTCTTTAGGTGGGTTCCATAATTCCAGCTCTTTTAAAGGATCACTGACAATTTGGGTTTGCATTTTATTTGGTTTTTTATTAATTGGTTCAATTTTTTTTAAATTTTTTTTAATATTGTTTTGTGATTTAGCATTAGTACCAATTTGCTCTAATAGATTTTGTTCTTTAGATTCTTTTTTTTCAAAATATTTTGTAAGTTTTTCTAATCTTTCAAGTAAATCTAAACCTTTGTTTTCATTTGGTTCCTCTACTGTTTTTTCTTTTTTGCAGTTAGAAATATAATTTTTTTCCAACAAACTATTATTTAATTGGTGATTCTCAGGAGAATAATTATTTATATTTTCAATTAACTTTAATTTTGTATTTTCATCACATACATGAAATAATTGGATACCTTCAATAAAATTTATATTTTTTAAAACTCCAAATTTTGTTTCATCATCTAAAGATAAAAAAAAATTAACTGGTAATGTATTATTACTAATTTTGTTAGACTTAACGATTGGAAAAACTGTGTTTACAATATTTTCTTTTTTTAATTTGTTATCAATTTTTTCTTCACTAATTTCATTTGCTTGAACTTTTTGTTTTTTATTTTCTGGCTCTTCTTCTAAAGAAGTTAAACTTTTTTCTTTTATCTTTTTTTTATTGACTAAAGTACTTGATTCTGGTTTAACAGCTTCCTCTTTATAATTTTTTGATTTTGCAATCTCAGGCAAAACTTTTTTTAAAACAGTTGTCATTAAACTTTCAATATCTTCCTTTATCATCACCTGACTTTCTTGCATACGAAAAGGACTGTCAACTTCAACAGATGGCATACATGGGACAAAAATACTATTTCTTCTAATATTTGAAATGTGATTAGAATTTTCTTGAAAAGTTCCACAATCCAAGTTTTTACTATAAGATCCATACAAACTTCTCCTTCTTTGTGGATTGACATATTGAACAATTTGGTTATATGGAATGTTACTTTCATATGATTTTTCCTTATTAATTTGCTGATCAGGAATACAGTAATTTTGCATATTTAAAGTTGAATTATATTCCTGATTGTTAACTGTATTATGATGTTGAAATTTTTGATTAGGGGTTGAAAAATTTTCAAATTCCGAGATTTTATTTAAATTATTATTAGGATTAATATTGTTGTTGTTTGTTATTTTATTACTTACTTGGTTATAAGACGAATAATACTCAGGTCTATTTGAATTATGTATATTTTTATTATCGGAATACTGCTGAAAATTATTTGAGAGTTGTACGTTGTTTTCAATATCATTTTGATTGTGGAAATTATTTTGAGTGTTTGTAAACACTTGTGGATTAGTTTGAGACTGGTTAATACAAATATTAGCACTTTCATTAAATTTTTTAGGGTTATTACTATTAGTATCATCCCAGTTATATGTTTTTTCTTTTTGAATAGATTTCATACATTGGATTTTATTTGTATTATTATCTGTTAAATCAACAATATTTTCACTAATAGGATGCATATTTCTGGTCTTTTTTTTAGTATTTCCATACTCTATTTCTTCATAGTATCCGGAATTCCAATAACTATTCTGATTCTGGCTGTTCACTTTTTGTTCAGAAGAATTTATTGGGGGATTCTTAATATTTGAAAAAGTAATTTGAGATTCAAGCATAAAATTTTCATCATTATTAAATAAAGTTTCATTATTAACTTTCAATTCTTCTTTTTTTTCTTTAAACACAAAATCATTGTTTTTAGAATCTTTTAAAGAAACCCCAATTTGAGTCATTATGTTCATGACAGCAGAAAAATTTTCAGTACTTAAAATACTAAATTGTGCTTTTTTCAAAACAATTTTATTGTTTTTAGAATCTTTAACATTGTACCTTAAAGCTAAAATTGGTGATTTAATAATCATTCTTAAAGCTGTTGGTGCCACAACATTTATACCTTCTGTATTTTTTTCAAAATTTACTCTTAAATTAAAAAACAGTTTTTTAATATTTGTACTTTCTGCAATCTGAAAGATTATAGTATCATTATTTACATTTAAAAATAACTTATAATTTGTTTTTGGATTACATTGAGATAAATGCTTCCAATTTTTTGTTTGTGTATCAGGATTATACTCTTCTATAGAAAGCTTTGAAATATCTATTTTTAATGAAGTTAACATTATTTGTATAGTATTGGTTTATTTTTGATTATTATCATTTTGTAAAACAACTTGAGACAAAAAGAAGAAGAAAAAGTATACAAGAGTTTATTATCTTTTTTTTTTTAATATATAGGGAGATTGCGAAATTTTTTTATTTTAAAAGCGCTAAATATATATAAATTACCCATTTTAATTACTATTTCCAAAATAGGAAATTATGTGATAATTACCCGCAAAAGAAAAAAATAAAATAAAAAACAATAATTTCAATTTTTAGAAAAAAAAAGCCCACTTGCTCATTTTTTTGTTTTTTAAATTAAATTAATTAAAAAATAATTATTGGAAAAAACCTTATCCATATACTTTGAGCACGCACAAATATAGTGATTTTGGTAAAATTATTAAACTAAATGTTACAATTAGTGTTTGATTTTTTCAAACAAATTAAAAATTCTTTTAGTAGAAATAGATCTGAGTCTAATAGAATCATTTTAAGTAAACAAGCATTTTTGAATTTTTTTGGATTCTTAGGTTCAGTTGTTATTATTAACTTGATAACTTAAGAACTATATATACAATAGAAACAATACGGCAACAATGAATTTTTTTTTTTTGTAAGTTTTTTTATTATATTTACATATAAAAGTGATAACAGTACTAAGTAAAACAAAAAAAATGTATTAACAATATTAGATTTCATTTCATTTATACTAATATATATATGATCAAAAGAAGTTATTTAAATGCAGGAAAAAAAAAAACACAAACACAACGCTAAATTGAACTACAATAAGTTTAACATAATTATTACATCTAAATAGGAAAAAGAAATGTATAATAACTAAGTTTAATAGATACACAGTATTATTTAAAGATGGATATAACCTTTTAAATTGTGTTATCTTTTTAAAAAACCCCCAAGAGAAAACCAAATAAAAGCCTTATTTAGCTCCGCTCCCTTATTTTTACTTTTAAAAGACAATTTAATTAATTTATTTCAATCTTATTTTCAATTATTATAAAATACAACCTGTTAATTTGAAAGAATAAATACTCTCCAATATATAGGTAAATAATTTAAACTGTTTTATTAAAAAAAAAATATGTTTATTTGATTTACATTTAATAGAATAATAAAAATATCAATTTTATTAAACTATATATAGAAAACAAAAAAAAAATATATATTAGATAAAAAATCTGAAACGAAGCTTAATTGTATTTTTTTTCTACACAAGCCACACACAAAAAATTTTTTTTTTTTTTCTTTCTTTTCTTTTCTTTTCCCCTTTCTATTTTATAAAGGACTCCGACAAAAAAAAAGGAAAAAGAAAAAAAAAGACAAGAATCAATAAACATTCCAGGAACCAATTAACAATAATTTCTATTATACTCTACAGACCAACATATAGATATATCTAAATATTCAGTTTTATTTTTGAAGCTGATATTTATTTAATTTTTAATTTAAAGCTAATATGGATAGTCAGAACATTTCTCCCACTGATATTAATCAGTTGAAACTTAATATATTAAACAGAAGTGCGTCTTTTAAAAAAAATAGAAAAGAAGGATCATCAATATCAAATTTAACAGAGGGACAGGAAAGTCCGTTGGAAGGTAGTAATTTTAATGGCTCATCAAATGGATTCCATAAATCTAACTATGAATTTAATGAAAATGATGGTAATAATGATAATGAACAACTATATAAAAACAACAACAGTGGTATAAGAAGGTCACAAAGTCATATGGAGAGAAAACTAGAAACACCATCCAATTCTGGTAATAACAATATCAACATGAACCTCCAAGCCAGAGTTCTTGCCTTTCATGAGCAGAGACAAAATTTAAAACGTTCTTCAAGCTTAAAAACACAATCTATATCTACCTCTGAACAACAAAGGCAACCCTCAACTTTAGCAAATAACTCTTCACAATTATCAATAGAAAAACATAACGATATAGGATCTAGAAAAACTTCTCAATCTAAAAATGAGACCTCCATTGAAATATCTTCTTCTGAAAAAAGAGGATCCTTAGGTAATTTATCACCAGTCACTCCATCACTTGAAGTTGTCAACAAACCTCTACCACCTTTACCACAATCAAAACAAAAATTTTCTAAAAATATTGCTACTACACCTGCAACACCTTTTTCCTCTTCTTCAAATTTAAGCACGAAAACACTTGAGAAGAAAATGCAAAAATTAAATATGATAAATAATAGAAATAAAAATCTTTTGAAAATACCTACAAGAAAGAAAATATATGATGATGAAACCTCAAGCGTTGGCTCTACAATAACAACAGACTCAGAATCTGATTTTGATCGCATAAGTACAACAAAGATTTTAACTTTTTCTAGTGAAAACGGACAGAAACAAAAGTATAATGTACATGAAAATGAACAAGCTTTGAAAAGAGTACCTGCTATTAATCAAAACTTTAATGAAAAAATTGTTTCAAATGACAACACTGAGCTATTTACAAAGCCGTTGTCACCAAAGTCATATAATATTCCAAGAAATAATGGATCTCCATCCCAATTGAAAAGAGACAATAAACCTTTAAGTCCATTAAGAGTAACATCATTTGGTGCTGTAATTGATCCATTAGCAGTATCTTCTTCTGGACAGACAACAACAACAACTGGTGAGATGAATCCAAGACGTAAAGCACCACCTGTTCCATCAAATTTCCAATTTCCAACATCCCAAATCAGTCAAATAGCAAACTCTAATAGAAATAGTGTAGTTAGTAATGAACCACCTAATGAAAATCTAAAATCTAATAACAGATCTCAACAAAAGATTAAAATGGGTTTAAGTGCCAGAAGAGGTTTGAAATTAGATATGTCAAAAATGCACCAACAAGCAGCCACAAGCAATCCACCAACCCAACAACCAATGCAAATGAAACTGCCTACTCATACACAAAAAACCTCTTTGGACTTCAATAAAGCTGCAAGCACAGACTCTTTGTCTTCCATAGATAGCAATCCTAGTACAAAGAATACAAGTGGAAATTGGTCTAATCTTTCAAATAACAATAGAGCTTCTCAATTATATGGTAATGCAATTGGAAATAATAATAATACTAATAATGCCACTAATATTACCGCTAATAATAACCACAATACAAACCCAAATGGTACAGATTCTGTTTCTTCTTTGAATAATACATCAAATTCTGGTGGTGCAGGATCTATCTTTGCCAATTTTTCTAAATATGTAAATATTAAAAATGGTTCTTTAAATTTTGCTGGTAAATTGTCACTAACATCTGATGGTATCAATTTTTCAAATGGTTCCTCTTTTAGTATAACTTTTGATGAACTGGAATATATTGGGGAATTGGGTAGTGGTAATTATGGTAATGTTTCCAAAGTTTTACATAAACCAACAATGATTATTATGGCAATGAAAGAAGTAAGATTAGAATTAGATGAGAGTAAGTTCCGTCAAATTCTTATGGAATTGGATGTCTTACATAAATGTAGTTCTGCATATATTGTTGATTTCTATGGAGCTTTCTTTGTTGAAGGTGCCGTATATATGTGCATGGAGTGCATGGATGGTGGTTCTTTGGATAAATTGTATTCTAGCAAAGGGGCTTGTGATTCTAAAGGAGATGCATTAGGTGTTCCTGAACCAGTATTGGCGAAAATTGCTGAAGCTGTTATATCTGGATTAAAAGTTTTGAAAGATGATCATAATATTATTCATAGAGATGTGAAACCAACAAATATTTTATGCTCTGCTAAAGAAGGTACTATCAAATTATGTGACTTTGGTGTATCTGGTAATTTAGTTGCTTCTTTGGCAAAGACCAATATTGGTTGTCAATCGTATATGGCTCCAGAGAGAATAAAATCTTTTAATCCGGATGCTGCAACTTACACTGTACATAGTGACGTTTGGTCTTTAGGATTGACCCTTTTGGAAGTTGCATTAGGTAAATATCCTTACCCTCCAGAGACTTATGGTAATATATTTTCTCAATTGAGTGCTATTGTTGATGGTAAGCCACCATCTTTACCCAAAAACAAATTTTCTGTTGAAGCTCAAGATTTCATTAATTGTTGTTTAGAAAAGAAACCTGAAAGAAGACCCAATTATGGTGACTTATTAGAACATCCATGGCTATTAAAATATAGAAACAAAGATGTAGATATGAAGGGATTCTTCACGGAAAGACTGGAAACTATTAAAAAATGGGAACAAGAACATAATCCACAACCAGAATATAACAATAATACCACTGGAGAAAACAGTTTAATTAATACTACAAATAGTGGTGACTCTACTGATATTCCTGCATTACATAAAGGTGGTTGGACGAGCCAATAACGTAATATAGAAAAGAAAAAAGGAAAAAAGAGGAAATAACACCAATTCTTTTTGCTTTTATCTATATATACATATATATCCTTTTATTTTATTTTTTGTAAATTGTTAAAACTATAAATTTGCATATATGTTGATTTTATTTATTTTTCTCCAAAAGATACAAAAACAAAGTAAAGTAAATTAAAAATAAAAACATTAGTAGTTACACATAATAAACATATTTGGCAATAATAATAATATATAATATGATGTACATGTAAATTCAGCAAAGAATTTTAGAATTACAGGATAATTAATTTGTAAGTCGGATTGTTCCGATTTTTCCCCCGACAGTAGCCTCATCGCGAAATGATGATGATTGTTATTTTTTCTTTTCTAAAAAAAAAGACACAAAACTTTTTGTTGAGCAAATAAGAAATTTTGTTGTCGTTTTTTTAAAAAACTCTTCAAATTTTTTCAAACAATTAAAAATTATGAACAAAAGAAACACATAGAGATGTTAACTTTACACCAAAAAGGAAATATATAAAATTAAATTAAAACATATTTAGTCCAAATTTTTAAAACGATATAATATTTTTTTGCTTTTAAGTATTCATTCAGATAAAAAAATTTAAACTTTTCAACTGTTCTTATCTTTTAAACAAAAAAAAAACACAAACAGATTTAAAATTCGATAAAATAATTTAATTGATTATAATTTTTGTTTTTCCCTTTTTCTTTTTTTTTGATTAAATCAGATGAGTAATTCATCTAATTCTAACATTAAGAAAAATGATAACATTTCAAATAAACTTAAACGAAAAAGGTCAATTATAAGACCAAAAAAGCCACCAAAAATTTTAAAGTTTAGTAGGAGTCAATTCAAAAAAAACAAATCTTTAGGTCATGCTATAAGAGATATTATATCTGAAATAACAGATTATCTTTCTCCAATACTTAGACTTTTATTTCCAAATTTCATTGCTGTACATTATGTATACATAACATTTATGACCCTCCTTTGTTCATTGATGATGCTTCCAATAACAAAATCATCTGATGGTAAATATATTGACACATTACTTTTAGCAGCATCTTCAACATCACAAGGTGGGTTAAACACTGTAAATATAAACACAATGACAACTTTTCAACAATTTTGCTTGTATTTTTTTTGCACATTAACAACACCAATCTTCATTCATTCAGTACTTGCCTTTGTCAGATTGTATTGGTTTGAAAGATATTTTGATGGTATTAGAGATTGGTCAAAGAGAAATTTTAAAACTAGAAGAACAAGAACTTTACTTCACCAAAATTTCACAGGTGATACATTTAGGAAACCCAATTTAAGTAAAATGTGGTCATATGCTACTAACGGTGGTAGCAAGACTGATAGAGTCTTGTCTCAATATGTTTCACCAATATCTAGAACAAGAAGTATGGGGTCAACAAGAATGAACACAGCTAGGAGAACCCTTTCAAATAAGTTAAGTTCAATTGATTATGCTAAACCACCACAAAAAACAAAAATTAAATTTGGTGGTGCCGATATTGATATAAAAAATAGATCCAATACAAGAATTAGGACTGGCCCAAAAAGGATTAAAGCTGGATTTGAATTAAACATAAATAAAAAAACTTCTAGCACTATGAACATAGATCCTTTAGAAAATTCCAACAAGAAATCTGAAAAGAAACCTCAAGATGATGAAGATTTTCAAAGTAGATTATTCAGAGGGGAAGTTATTTGTAGAGATGAAGGAGATGATGATGACGATGATACTGATAAAAATGATAGCTTTGATAAAACAGGAAGCGATAAAAACAATGATTCAATATATGGTGGTCCGGATGAACCTCCGATAGACAGAGAAGAAAATGATGTTCCTATAGATGAAGATGTTGAAGCTCCTTCTTATTTCAACCAAAAACACAAATCTTTAAAAATCACACCATACTTATCTTCAGAGTCTACTCAAATTAATAAGGAAAACAGAAAATTGAAACAATCACCTACTCCAACAAAAGATAAGAATAATGAAAAACCACAATTACATTTTGACATTCCTGCAAAACCAATAACTAAAAGATCTACAACTGCTGGATCTTGGAAGCCCAAATTTTTCTCCAAGGTATCTGTAAAAGATTTAAAAAATAAAGATGTTATAGAATTGTTAGATAGAAAGAAGAATAACAAAGATGAATTATTTGAGAGATCTGCAAGCAAAAATGATGAAAAAGGGATTTTAATTCCTGAAGATATTTCTCCAGAAGAATTAGAAAATTTGATTCAGGATCCAGAATTTCAAAAAGAAGTTTATAAAAACTGGAAACATCACCAAAGAGACATTTCACAGCAAAGAAGAATGTCATCAATTCAATTTCCAAGATTGAATACAAATGGTAGTTTCAAACAAAATCTGAAAAAAAGTTTAACTTCAGAATCTAGAAGACCAGCTTTCAATCAGAAAAATAGAACCATGTCTGGAGGTAGTTTCAATAGACAGAATCTTTTGAAAAAAACCAAATCTGCTAGTAATGCCAATGATAATAATAATATACTTAAAGCTACTGAGGAGTGGCAAGATGATGGTATGGATTGGGAAAATGGTAAACTGGCTGATGGATCTGAAAGGTCAGTAAATACAAATGATGAAGCTATTGAAAGTTTTGATGAAGAAGATGAAGATGAAGAAGAAGAAGATGAGCAAGCTGATGAATCAAGCTCTCATCAGACAACAAATAATAATGAATCTTACAACAATGAAAGTGAGCTTGACGATGATGAAGATTATGATGACGATTACGAATATGATGATGATGATGATGACGATGACGAGGATGTCGATGATGAAGACGATTATGG
The DNA here is from genome assembly GCA_030573575.1 of Hanseniaspora sp. CRUB 1602. Classification (NCBI taxonomy): domain Eukaryota; kingdom Fungi; phylum Ascomycota; class Saccharomycetes; order Saccharomycodales; family Saccharomycodaceae; genus Hanseniaspora; species Hanseniaspora sp. CRUB 1602. The sequence goes on along the minus strand of JAJMDL010000004.1, from coordinate 49,575 downwards.
GGATGATTATGATGAAGGTGATATTGATTTTGACTATGATTATGCAGATGATGTTTCTGATGCACCATCATTTGAGTTAGTACCAACAAACAACTTTGTTATAGGGAGAAACTCTAAATTTGTGGGACTAACAGATGAACAAAAAGAAGAATTAGGTGGTGTTGAATATAGAGCTTTGAAATTATTGTGTAAATACCTTGTTGGCTACTATATTGGTTTTAATCTCTTTGCAGCAGTCCTCTTTTTGGGTTGGATTTGTGCTAAAAAAAATAAACCTTTGGATCAATACTCTGGTAATGATGCTGCTATAAAGATAGGTCAAATTGCTTTGGAAGAATATGACATTGGAAGAGTATGGTGGGGTTTTTTCACTTCAGCATCTTCCTTTAATGATTTAGGTTTAACTTTAACAGCCAATTCCATGTCCAGTTTTGGAGGCTCTTCTTATATTTTAATTTGGAGCATGTTTTTCATTATTATTGGTAATACTGGGTTCCCTGTATTTTTAAGATTTGTTATTTGGATTGCTTATAAAATATCACCTCAATTATCTCAAAGAAAGGAATCTTTACAATTCTTATTAGAGCATCCACGTAGATGTTTTACTTTATTGTTTCCTAAAGGGCCAACTTGGTGGTTGTTTTTCATTTTAGTTGTATTGAATGGATTTGATTGGATTATGTTTATTATTCTAGATTATGACACTTTATCTTTAAAAGAAAGTTTAGGCAATGGATGGTTTAGAGCATTGAATGGGTTATATCAATCTGTTTGTACAAGAACAGCAGGGTTTACAACTACAAGTATTTCAAACTTATCTCCAGCGGTGCAAGTATCATATATGCTTATGATGTATGTGTCTGTTATGCCCTTGGCTATATCTATTAGAAGAACTAATGTTTATGAAGAACAGTCGCTAGGTATTTACCATGATTCATCTCATAATAAAACACACAATAATGATAGAACTTATACTCAAAGAAGTAGCAGAAGCAAGAATGATAATACTAAATCGCCATTGTTGGAAAATGAATCTAAACCTTTAGAAGAAAAAGATTTAGAGAACCATGCAAGTTCTTTTATAGGAATGCATTTAAGAAGACAGTTGTCTTTTGATTTATGGTTTTTGTTTTTAGGCCTTTTCATCATATGTATTTGTGAATCAAAAAGGATCAAGGATGTTAATGATCCTTATTTTACGATTTGGACTATATTGTTTGAGATTGTAAGTGCATATGGTACTGTTGGATTGTCACTAGGATATCCGAATACAGAAACAAGTTTCTGTGCACAATTTACAATATTAAGTAAATTTATAGTTGTTTTGTTACTATTAAGAGGTAAACATAGAGGTTTACCAAACTCTTTAGATAGAGCTATAATGTTGCCTAGTGATTATTTGCAACAACTAGATAACAAACAATTCAAACTGATAGCAGATGAAAATAATCATGAAGATGAAGATGAAGATGAAGGAGATGACGGAAATAACGAAAGATATGATGATGATGATACAGAGGTGGCAAATAGTAGAATACACAGTTATAATAGTGAAGATGAAGAAAGAAGAAGAAGACGAAACCATACCCGTGAAATTGATGAAGAAATGGATTTAGGTGCAGATAATGGACTGAAAAGATATTATAGTCATCAAACACATACAAGACATAAACCCAGTGTTGTTGATAGAGATCCAGTATTGCATTATTTCAATAAACGGAAAGATCAAGCTAAACATTTTGTTAATGAAACTGCACATGCTGTTTTACATCCAGCTGATGAATATTATCAACATGAAAACAAACAAAAAGAAGAGGAAAAAGAAGAAGAACATTTATAGACATATTATTATTTAAAAAAGAAAACACAAATTAAGAATTTACTTGTAATTAAATTAAAAGAAAACAAAATGAAATAAAAAATTTGAAATTATATATATTTAATTAACAATAAGAATAAGAGACATCAGCAATTAATTAAAATAGGCTTCAGTGAGTTTTATGTGTAGCTAATAATTTAAGCAAATCTTTTTTTTTTCCTCTTTTAACTCCAACGGAAATTTTTTTATTATATTCTCAAATAAAACATATTTTTATATATATTTATTTAAATATGTTTTAAAAAAAAAAAAAATAACATATCCTTTACAATAGCTTTTATTAAAAACAATGTAACTATTTTTAAGCTTTAATCAAACCGGTTGATTGATAGAAAGAATACCATTTTATAATATATTTGTTTAAAAATAGTGATTTTTGTTTATTCCTAATAAAAGAATTATGCTAATAATAATTGTTTAATTTCTCAATAAGCAGTAACATTTCTTTTTTTTAAAAACTATTTTTTAAACACGACAATTGCATTACCTTTTTGGGATGTATAAAATTTTTTTGATGTAATCACTGTTTCAGTTTTTGGCCGAAAAAAATTTTTTTTTTTTCTGAATAATTTTTTTTCTTAAATTATATCGCGTATATAAGGAATGCGGTAATTTGAAATAATTTTTTTTTTGAAATTTCAGAAGTTAAAAAAAAAGATTTCAATTGATTAATTTTCTTACAATTTTATAAAGGAATGTTAGAAAAAACTATGTTTTAATTAGAAAAAAAGCGTACATAATGGTTAACATTAAAAATTATTTCTTATTTATTCTTTTCTTTCATTAATCGTAATTTAAAAACCAAGAAAGATATTCTTGTAAAAAAAAAAAAACATTTATTCCCCCCATATATCTTTAAATAAACTCTAACCCCAAGTTTATTCTACTTTTTTTCCCCTTTTTTAACTACTTTTTTTTTTTGCTTCATTTTTGCCTCCTTGTTTTATCTTTTTAAAAAAACCAAAAATTAAAGAATTTATATTTATTTTAAAACATTTAAAAAAATATATTACAAAAAAAAGATTAATATATCTTCTCCATATCTAAAAGAAAAAGTAATTATCATAAATATTCTATTAGATTTTTTTTTTCTCTCAAAATTTTTTTTAAATTAAACTACTTCTGATTTAAAAAAAATATATCTTTCTATATTCCAATCAGAAACAAACAAACAATTCTATTATTATTAATAATTTATTATGTCTGATACTAAAGAAGTCATTCCTCCTATCACACCTCCTCATCCAAATGACAAATTAATGTCTCTGGAAATGAAGAATGGATTAGTTCTTCAAGGTTTTTCCTTTGGTGCTGAAAACACTTCTTCTTCTGGTGAATTAGTCTTCCAAACTGGTATGGTTGGTTACCCAGAATCTATCACTGATCCTTCTTATGAAGGTCAAATTTTGGTTATCACCTATCCTTTAGTTGGTAACTATGGTGTTCCAGACAGAAAGAAATTGTTAGATGAATTCAATTTACCTAAATTTTTTGAATCTTCTAAAATTCATGTTAAAGGTTTAGTTGTTGCCCATTACACTGAAGAATACTCTCATTACTTAGCTTCTTCATCTTTAGGACAATGGTTAAAGGAAGAAGGTGTTCCAGCTATTTATGGTGTTGATACAAGAATGGTTACAAAGATGTTGAGTACCAATGGATCCACTTTAGGTAGATTATCTTCTTTAAAAATTGATGCTGAATCTAACAATATTGAATCTTCTTATCCTGGCAGCTTTGAAGTTGCTGAGTGGGATGATCCAAATGTTAAAGATTTGGTTTCTATTGTCTCTACTAAACAACCTGTGACATACAAAGTTCCTGTTGAATTTGACGTTGCCATTTCTCCAAAGACAGGCAAACCAATCAGAGTTGTTTGTGTTGATGTTGGTATGAAATATAACCAAATTAGATGCTTCTTGAAAAGAGGTGTTGAAATCACCGTTGTCCCTCACAATACACCAAACTTACTTGATCTAGTTAAAGAATATGATGGTTTATTCATTTCTAATGGACCTGGTGATCCAAGCAACCTACCTGAATTATCTAAACAATTGCAAAAATTAATGTCCTCTGATTTTGGCTCTGATTTCCCTATCTTTGGTATCTGTTTAGGTCACCAAGTTTTGGCTAGAGCCACTGGTGCTTCAACTTTGAAATTGAAGTTTGGTAACAGAGGTCACAATATTCCATGTACCTCTGAAGTTTCAGGTAGATGTTATATTACTTCTCAAAACCATGGTTTTGCTGTTGATACAACCACTTTGAACTTGGAACAAGGTTGGAAGCCATTATTCACCAATGCCAACGATGGTTCTAACGAAGGTATTTACAACTCTGAAAAACCATGGTTCTCCGTCCAGTTCCACCCTGAATCTACTCCAGGTCCAAGAGATACAGAATTTTTGTTTGATGTTTTCATTGGTGCTATGCAAACTGGAAAAGTCACTTTCCCAGGTGGTTTGAAAGCTGACAATGAAGCTGCCCATCCAAGAATTGATGCCAAGAAAGTCTTGGTTTTGGGTTCTGGTGGTTTATCCATTGGTCAAGCTGGTGAATTCGATTACTCTGGTTCCCAAGCTATCAAAGCTTTGAAAGAAGAAGGTATTTACACTATCTTGATTAACCCAAATATTGCTACAATCCAAACCTCTGCCGGTTTAGCTGATAAAGTTTATTTCCTTCCTGTCAACCCAGAATTTGTCAGAAAAGTTATTTTACATGAAAGACCAGATGCTATCTACTGTACTTTTGGTGGTCAAACTGCTTTATCTGTTGGTATTGCTTTGAAAGATGAATTCGAATCCTTAGGTGTTAAGGTTTTGGGTACTCCAATTGATACTGTTATTTTGACTGAAGACAGAGAATTATTTGCTAATGCTATGGAAGAAATTGGTGAAAAATGTGCCCAATCTGAAGCTTGTGTAACTATTGAAGAAGCTGTTGAAGCTGTTAAACAAATCGGATTCCCTGTTATTGTCAGAGCTGCTTTCGCTTTAGGTGGTTTAGGTTCCGGTTTTGCTAACAACTTGGAAGAATTGATTGATCTATGTAAAGTTGCCTTTGCTTCATCTCCTCAAGTCTTGGTAGAAAAATCTATGAAGGGTTGGAAAGAAGTTGAATATGAAGTTGTCAGAGATGCTTTTGATAACTGTATTACTGTTTGTAACATGGAAAACTTTGATCCATTAGGTATCCATACTGGTGACTCTATTGTTATTGCTCCATCCCAAACTTTATCAGACGAGGACTACAATATGTTGAGAACTACTGCTGTCAATGTTATTAGACATTTGGGAGTTGTTGGTGAATGTAATATTCAATATGCTTTGAATCCATTCTCTAAAGAATACTGTATTATCGAGGTCAATGCTAGATTATCTAGATCTTCTGCTTTAGCTTCCAAGGCGACTGGTTACCCATTAGCCTTCATTGCTGCTAAGTTAGGTTTAAATATCCCATTACATGAAATCAAAAACTCTGTTACTAAATCTACTTCTTCCTGTTTCGAGCCATCCTTAGATTACTGTGTTGTTAAGATGCCAAGATGGGATTTGAAAAAATTCAGCAGAGTCTCTACTTTATTATCCTCCTCCATGAAATCTGTTGGTGAAGTTATGTCTATTGGTAGAACTTTTGAAGAATCTATTCAAAAAGCCATCAGATCTACTGAGTATTCTAATTTAGGTTTCAACAGTGTTGAACATATGAATTCTATAAAATCTGCCGAAGACATTGATAGAGAATTACAAAACCCAAGTGATTTAAGAATTTTTGCTATTGCTAATGCCTTTGCTAAATTAAATTACTCTGTAGAAAAAGTTTGGGAATTGACCAATATTGATAAATGGTTCTTGAATAAATTGTACAATTTGATAACTTTCTCTAAAGATATTTCAACTAAATATGGAACCAAGGAAAACTTACCAGCATTAGTTTTGAAACAAGCTAAACAATTAGGTTTTGATGATAGACAAATTGCTAAATTCTTGAATTCCAATGAAGTTGCTATTAGAAGATTAAGAAAGGAATACGGTATCACTCCATTTGTTAAACAAATTGATACTGTAGCAGCTGAATTCCCAGCTTTCACCAACTACTTATATTTAACTTACAATGCCTCTGCTCATGATGTTGATTTCAGCGATAAAGGTGTAATGGTTCTAGGTTCTGGTGTTTACAGAATCGGTTCTTCTGTCGAATTTGATTGGTGTGCTGTCACTGCTGTTAGAACTTTAAGAGCTAACAATATCAAGACTATTATGGTTAATTTCAACCCAGAAACTGTTTCTACTGATTATGATGAAGCTGATAGATTATACTTTGAAACTATTAACTTGGAAAGAATTTTGGATATTTATGAAATTGAAAGTTCTTCAGGTGTTGTAGTTTCCATGGGTGGTCAAACAGCAAACAATATTGTTATGTCCTTACACAGAGAAAAAGTTAAAATTTTAGGTACTCATCCAGAAATGATTGACTCTGCTGAAAATAGATTCAAGTTCTCAAGAATGTTGGATCAAATTGATGTTGATCAACCAGCTTGGAAGGAATTAACCTCAATGGATGAAGCTGAAGATTTTGCTGATAATGTTGGTTACCCTGTTTTAGTCAGACCTTCTTATGTCTTATCTGGTGCTGCTATGAACACTGTTTATTCTAAAAAAGATTTAGAATCTTACTTGAACCAAGCTGTTGAAGTTTCTAGAGATTATCCAGTTGTTATCACCAAATATATCGAAGATGCTAAGGAAATTGAAATGGATGCTGTTGCCGTTAATGGTGAATTAGTCATGCATGTTGTTTCAGAACATGTTGAAAATGCTGGTGTTCACTCTGGTGATGCCACTTTGATTGTTCCTCCACAAGATTTAGCTAAAGAAACTGTTGATAGAATTGTTGCTGCTACTGCCAAGATTGGTAAAGCTTTAAACATTACTGGTCCATACAACATTCAATTCATTGCCAAGAACAACGAAATCAAGGTTATTGAATGTAATGTTAGAGCCTCCAGATCCTTCCCATTCATCTCCAAGGTTGTTGGTGTTAATTTAATTGAAATGGCTACTAAAGCTATCGCTGGCTTACCTGTCACTCCATATCCAACCCACAAATTACCAGATGATTTTGTTGCTATCAAAGTTCCTCAATTCTCTTTCCCAAGATTGGCTGGTGCTGATCCTGTTTTGGGTGTTGAAATGGCCTCTACTGGTGAAGTTGCTACTTTCGGTCATTCCAAATATGAAGCTTACTTGAAATCTTTAATTGCTACTGGTTTCAAATTGCCAAAGAAAAACATTTTATTATCTATTGGTTCCTATAAGGAAAAGCAAGAATTATTACCATGCATTAAGAAATTGTATTCTTTAGGTTTCAAGTTATTTGCTACTTCTGGTACTGCTGATTTCATTTCTCAACATGGTATCCCAGTTCAATATTTAGATGTTTTATCTGAAGAAGAAGGAAAAGAAAGTGAATACTCTTTACCTCAACATTTGTCTCAAAACAAAATTGATTTGTACATTAACTTGCCATCTGCAAACAGATACAGAAGACCAGCTTCTTATGTGTCTAAGGGTTACCAAACTAGAAGAATGGCCGTTGATTACTCTGTTCCATTGGTTACTAATGTTAAATGTGCTAAGTTATTGATTGAAGCCTTATCCAGAAAATTACAATTAGAAGTTTCTGATAGAGATTGTCAAACTTCTCACAGAACTGTCACAATTCCAGGTTTAATTAATGTTTCTACTTATGCACCAAATGTTACAAATGTTGTTAAAGGTCCAGAAGAATTTACTGAAATTTCTAGAGTTTCTGCTGAATCTGGTTTCACTTTCTCTCAAATCTTGCCAATATCTACTTCTGGACCAATTTTGACTGATGCTGTCAACTTAAAGGCTGCTGAATCTATTGTTAACCATTCTTCTTATACAGACTTTGCCTTTACTGTTGCTGCTTCAAGATTCAATGTTGCTGAAGTTGCAGATGTTGAATCTAATGTTAATGCTTTATACATGTCATCTAGAGAATTGGGCGGTAAAGTTTCTTTGATATCCGCCCACTTAAAGAACTGGCCACACTCAAAGCCAGTTATTTCTGATGCTAAAAACTCTGACTTAGCTTCTATCATTTTATTGGCTTCTTTGGAAAATAGAGCTGTTCACATTACTGGTGTATCTAACCAAGAAGATTTGGCTTTGATTAAAACTGTTAAAGAAAAGCATGACAACATTACTTGTGATGTTAATATTCATTCCTTATTCGTTACACAAGATGATTTCCCTGAAGCTGTCTTTCTACCAACTGCTGAAGATCAAGAATATATGTGGAATAATTTGGATGCTATTGATGTATTTTCTATTGGTAGTTTGCCAACTCTAGTTGCCACTATCACTGGTAACAAAGCTGTCACTGGTTCAGGTATTAAAGATGCTTTACCATTGTTATTGACTGCTGTCAACAATGGTAGATTAACAGTTGATGATATTGTTTCAAAGATGCATGTTAACCCATGCTTAATCTTCAACATTCCAGAACAAAAAGCTACTGTTGAATTAGATTTAGATTTTACTTTCAGATCCACAAAGAGATGGTCTCCATACACTAGAGGTGGTTTAACTGGTGGTGTTGAAAGAGTTGTTGTTGATGATGTAACTGTTGTTTTGAGTGGTGATTTGGTTGCTCCAGAACCTACTGGTAAGAATTCCGTTGGTGTTGAACCAGCTGCATTTGTTTCTCAACCAACTGTATCCACAATTCCATTTACTACTGCTGTTTCTAGTATTGAAGGTACTCCAAGAAAGAGATTCTCTTTCTCAACTGAGAGAAGATTTTCTAATATGTCCATCAATGAAGAAGCTATTGAAGATTCTCAACCTTCATTTGAACAAAGATTAATGTCTTCTAAGCCTCCAAAGGAATTAGCTGCTCCAGGTGCCATTCAAACTTTAATAAGAGAAAACAATCCATTCTTGAACAGACATATTTTATCTGTTAATCAATTCAAGAGATCTGATTTCCATGCTTTATTCGCTGTTGCACAAGAATTAAGATCTTTAGTTCAAAGAGATGGTGTTTTAGACTTACTAAAGGGTAAGATGATTACAACAATCTTTTACGAACCATCTACCAGAACATCTTCTTCTTTCATTGCTGCTATGGAAAGATTAGGTGGTAGAACTGTTAACATCAATACATCCTCCTCTTCTGTCAAAAAGGGTGAAACTTTACAAGATACTATTAGAACTTTAGCTTGCTATTCTGATGCTATTGTTTTAAGACATCCAGATGAAATGTCTGCTCATATTGCTGGTAAATTCTCTCCTGTTCCAATTATCAATGGTGGTAATGGTTCTAGAGAACATCCAACCCAAGCTTTCTTGGATTTATTCACTATCAGAGAAGAGTTGGGTACAGTTAATGGTATTACTGTCACTTTCATGGGTGATTTGAAGTTCGGTAGACCAGTTCATTCCTTATGTAGATTATTGAGACATTACAAGGTTAGAATTAACATAGTTTCTCCAGAATCTCTGCAATTACCAAACGGTTTAAAGAAGGAATTATATGATGCTGGTTTATTAGGTTTAGAATCTGCCACTTTAACAGATGAAATTTTGTCAAAGACTGATGTTTTATACTGTACTAGAGTTCAACAAGAAAGATTTGACAATCCAGAAGAATATGAAAGATTGAGAGATACTTATGTTGTTGATAACAAATTATTATCAAATGCTAAGAGTAACATGATCGTCATGCATCCATTACCAAGAGTTACTGAAATTAAAGAAGAAGTTGACTATGATCACAGAGCAGCTTACTTCAGGCAAATGAGATACGGGTTGTTTGTTAGAATGGCTTTATTAGCTATGGTTATGGGTATTGATAACTAAACAACAATATAAAAAACAGACACAAAAATTTTAAACACTATTATTATTAATCTAAGAAATGAGTGGGGACTTAAATCAAAAGATATATTATTAGAGTTTAACAATAAACAAATACAATAGATTATATATATAAAACTATAAAAAGATTATTTAAAATAAAATAAAATAATTAACTAACTTTTTTTGTCTATTTTTAAATGAATAAGTAGAAATTATTATTAAAAAACTATAACTTTTTATCATACAATAATATTAAAAATGAAAAGAATCATTATATATATATATATACATATTTGCTTGTAATCTTGTTTATGTACCTCGCTTCATCAATTGTTTCTTTCCTGTTTCTTTGTTCCATCAACCATTACCGATTTTAATTTATTTAAAGAGGAATTAGTAGTTGGTAATTCAGTTATGATATTCCATTCGTTGAAAGAAACTAGCAAACACCTTTTTCTCAAATAACCTACAAGTTTCATATCAACTTTATATCTATGATGTGGATTTTTAATAAAACAGTAAACTTTTGCAAAATTTGAAATATCGTTGTGCAATAAATACTCTATAAAATTATAAAATCCGATTTCATTTTGAGATATTCTATCTATAAATTTAGCTAAATCACTGGCATGCTTAAAGTCATATATCACACCATCCAGAACTGTGGTTTTATCTGCTATATTGTATTTTAATAATAATTGAAGATATGTTTGATCATGCCTTTTATCATAATTTAAATTACAGTTAGAAAGAAGTTTCCTTACAATTAAGTGATCACATGAAGGTAAAGCATCTATTTCAATTATTAATTCTTTAAAATCATTAAAGTTACATTCTTTTAAAAATGAAACAATGGTAGAAAACAAAGAATGTGTCATTATTAATAAATTTTTTGTAATTACCAAATAGTTTTTAATTATATCAACCAATTTATAATCATTTGATTGAAGGCTAGAAGGAGTTGTTACATTTTCAAAGACATTTGGATTTAAAATCAATTTGATCATACATTTCTTAATAAACTTAAAAATGTAGTTTTTCAATTTAAGAAGCAAGCGTTTATCATTAGTCTTAATAAAAGACATTTGCAAGTAATAATCAAATATTAATAAATCTTCTTTTATTTTAAAGAAAGATTTATATTTATTGAAGCCAAATATTTCGATATTTGAAACACCAAGCAATCTTTCAATAACTTTCATGTATGTGTGTATAGAATCACAACTTTTGAAAAAAATAAATAATTTATCATAAATTTGTGTCTTAATCCAATTTGAATCTACATTTTTATCATTAATTACAACATTAATACAGAATTTGTATATTGGAGAAAGGTGATCATCAATATTAATAGTTTGCATTAGTATCTCTTTTATTGAAGTTAATGCCATTTGTGGTTCATAGTTGTAAACTTTGTTTATGAAAGTAGTAAAAATTTCTACTGTACTTTTGTTTGTAAGTTGTTCACCTAATAGATTCCATTTGTTTGAATAAAAATCAATCCACATGTCTTTTAAAGAATTAAAAAAATAGTTTAAATCAATTTGCTTTTCCTTATGCTTATTTGCAAATAATTCAAAACATTGTTCAAAACAGTCTTTATAAATTATTGTTTCAATATCCGTTAATTTGTATAATTTAGTTAGAAATTTTTTTTTAAAACTAAAAAGATTTAATAGTTTGATTAAAATAGGTAGAATCATAGAAAGATTATTATAATTCAAATAAGTTAAAATCACGCACATATTTATTTTTCTTAATGATATTCTTGAATCCTCATCATTTGGGTTAATATTTGGTTTTAGGTGATCAAATAAATCCAAATTAAATTGATCATAAGATTGAAATATATTTTTAAATTTGTAAAGTACTTTCATGTAAAGAAAAAAAACATTGGTTTTAGTAAAAAATTCATCTTTTTTAAAAGATGATCTTAAGGTGAAAATAAAATTTTCTTCACAACCCATTTCTTCTTCATACGGTTTGTATAAATTTTTAAATGACATTAATAATGTCTTGAGTTCTTCTTTATCTATGTTTATAGAAATTTCTTCTAATAGCATTTGTAGAGTAGCAACTTGTTGATAATACAAATCATTGATATTAGAGCAAAATAATTTAATGTTATTTAATTTTACTTTAATCTTTAAATCTATGAAAATCATTTTATAGAATTTTTTTTTATATTTTTCTGGCTTACTCTTATAGTAATCCATAATTTTTTGAAATTCATGTGAATATTGTTGAATAATAAATGTGAAAACATATTTGGTTTCTTTGTTTAAACAAGTATGAGCATCTGCATTTACTTTAAAAATATTGTTTATAAAACGAACAAGAGAATTAGTCATCTTTGTAAGGATGATTGACTTAAAGTTTTTATTTTTTTCATTCAAAAGCATTGCTAGAAAACATAAGAATGGAATACATCCACTTTTGAAGAAACAGTTAACAAACTGATCATGTGTTTGTTTTTGTGGGTCAACTAAATGTTTTCTATAAGCTAATATAAATTCTTCAAACATTTTTAAAGTCAAATCTACATTGTAATCACCTAAAAGTAGATAATCAAGAAGTTTTTCGTAATCCAAAATCTGTAAACTATCAGTATCAAACAAAGTATTCAAAAATTTTGGAATATTTACTTTCTCTGTTCTGATCATTGGTGTATATGATCTTTTACCATCACTAGTTAAAAAGTTGAAAATATTAGTAGACATAATAGAAGTTGATGCATTATAATTTTTGCTTGTAAGATGCTGAGATGTAGCATTTTTTGGAGAAAAAAACTCTTCATCTAAATTTTCATTATTATAATAATTATTTGAGAAATTTTCTGATATTGGTACCTCTAAATGAGCCTGAAAAAAATCATCAATTTGTTGATTCCTGTTAGTTCTTTTTTTTCTTTTATTTTTTAATGAATCTGGTATTGTTTCAAAAACTGTTTTTTCCTTTAAATTTCTGGTATGCAATGTTTTAGGGGTTGTGTCCATATCATTTTCAATTGTTTTGCTACTACCGTTACTGTTAGTTAATTCCTTACTAGAAAATGTATGACTAGAAGTCTTTTTTTCAATCTTGAAATCATTGATAAAGTCATCACCACTATCTATATCACTTTGGGATAAATTAAATACTTTAGTTCTTTTCTCTTTCTTAATTATATTTTTCTTGAGTGGTCCCCAATTGGAAAATGAGTTAGTAGTTTTCAAGTTTCTTGTTTTGTATTTTGTTTTTTTAATCTTATTTAATTTTTTATTTTTTCTTTTATTTTGTATTTCTTCTTCTCCTTCTTCTTCACTGAAAGAAGAGTCAGAATAATCACTGTCATCTAGTAAAATGATTTCCGCTTTTTCACTATTCTTTGATACTATATTATTATTTTCTTTATTGTTATTATTTCCAAGTTCAAGATGATTTTCTGTATCATAAAAAAAAGAATCATCTATGGAGTCTTCATTTTCTGATAAGATTTTATCAGAATATGAACCATATTCTTCTGCGTTCTCATCATATTCATCTTCATAATATTGATCGAAACCTTCATCATTCTGCTGAGTGTTTATGTCTTCATTAAGTTCATATCTGGCTGCCTTCATTCGTTCAGTTATTTTGTCATAATTTAATTTATCTACTTGATAAATGTGATATTGATTGGCATTTCTTTTTCTTAAAATATGACCATTAATTATATCTTTTTTAAAACCATCTTTATTAACATCGTTTTCAAAACAGTCTGCCAGTTCTTTAGTACCTTGTGATAAGATAAAACTATTATCACCTTGTTGGGTATTACTAATAATATAATTTTCAGTTTCTATGTCTATTTGAGATTCATTTACAAAATCATCATCACTTTCCATATTTTTATCAATGTTTAATTCTCTTTCATGTTTTTTTGGCTCAATTTTACTACTGTTGTGAAGAATGCTTCTCATAGATTTAGCATAACTTGAATTAATTTTTAGTTTGTCAGATTTTTGCTCATTATTATTGTTATGAAAAAGAACATTTCTCATAGCCTTTGTATATCCAGCTTTAACCTTATGCTTATTATTTTTTGGTAAATTAGTTATAAAAGGAGTATATTTTGTAAAAATTGTATCATCTGTATTTGTGTTTGGAATATCAAGCTGGGATTCATCAAGACATTCATCATAATCTTCGTCACTTCTATATAACTTAGATTTCATAGAAATTTATATATAAATGTATATTGTTATTTTTAATAGTATTACAGAAGTGTGTTGTTTTTGGTTCTATATATTTGATGGTTTAAATTAATTTTTTATATAATTTATTCTTTATAACGCGTTTTTTTTTAAAAATAAATAAGTCCGAATAATACACAAATTGTATTCGCACCTGATCTATCAATTTTATTATAAATTTTTATTTTTTTTTAGTTTGTGAAAAATTCAATAAAAGAATGTACCATTTTTTAAATAATTTATATTTCTTAATAACCAAACATATTATATATATATATATTTATTTATCTTTCTTATTGAATGATTTGTGTGCAATGCTCAAAAAGGGCTAAAATTATTATAAGGAAAACTCCGGTTAAATATTTTCATCATAGTTTAATTATGAGCAATGTTGGAAATAAAGATGATCTCAAATCTTTATTTGATAGATATAAAGTTAATGCAAAGAGTGCTGAATCAGTTTCAGGCAATAATAACAACAACAACAACATAAATAATACAGAAGAAGATGGTGAAGATAAACTTAAATCTCTTTTTGCTAAATTTTCTTTAAACAATCCTATAACATATACAAATAACAACAAGAAATCTAATAGTTCTTACAACAATAGTGCAAACAATTTAAACGAGATTCTTGGTGGGAAAATGAGCTACACTAAACCAAAAGCTGAAAAGAAAAAACCTAAATTTAATCCTAAAAGAGATATAGACTATACAAAAATTCCTGAAGAACTCCATACAGCTGTCAAATGGATCAATAAAGAAGCTACAAGACAAGTTTTGTTACATGAACCTTCAAAACAATTTTTTAATTTTACTAATATAACACAGCTGATTAATGATACTGACTGGAATTTTAATGGTGTTTTGATTAAAAAAAAAGCATTATCATACAATGAATTAAAAGATTTTATTACAGATGATTTGTTGTACATACCTATTAAAGAGTCAGAAAATGCATCTGTTGTTTCTATTGTTCCTATTAAGAAATTGGATGTGGACTATTATAAACAATTAGAAAAAAAAAATATTGTTATGAGACTTGGGGGTGGTTCTTTTTTGAATAAGATTGAAGAAAAAGAAGCAAACATCTTAGAATCAAGCAATTCTTTTGTAAGCAATGATAAAATTTTTAAGCCAATGCCCATCAACTGGGATTGCCAAATATCAGATTTGCATAGAAAATTTGACACTGCTTTAAGAATCATGAAAAAAAATTACAAAATTGAATTGCAACTTGGGCCAGCTGGATACTTAAAATCTGCAATGTTTAATAAAACTCATTTAAATAAAGTACATGATGTTACTAGATCAAGCATGAAAAATAATACTGATTTGAGTAGTAAAGAAAAAAAAGAATTTAATGAAGAAGTAGAAAATTTTTTTACTACTAGAAAATATAATGCTAATAAATCATTAACTACAAGAAATGAAATTTTTGTAGAAGTTGAAACATTTTTGGAATCATTAAATGCTAAATATAAATTTTTCGGTACTGTTGAAACTTTTATTATTATATCTGTTCATGAATATAGTTTACAAGCTAGAGAAGAATGGCTGAAAGAAAAAGAACTTGAAAAGTTAGAAAATAGTGAGGTTAACTTAATGAATGAAAATGTTTCAGTCTCTACTGAATCTTCAATCAATAATAGTGACAATAGCAATTCCAAAAAAGATAAAAAAAATAAAAAAGGCAAAAAACATTTAAATACTAAAGCTAAAGATGATTTTAATAAATCAGAGGTAACAGATTTCTACAACATGAAAATTGAAGATTAAAAAAAAAAATAAGGAAATCAAAATACCATAAATTTGATATTTGAATAATTCTCTTGTATATAAACTTTATAATAAAAATAAATAAAAAAACATCAAAATGTATTAATTAAACGTTATCAATTTTCTTATATTGTAGAATTACCGTAAACTCCGAAAAAGTTTAAACTTCACCCTTTTTTTTCTTTTTTTTTTCTTCATTATTAAAACAAATTGCAAAAACAAGTATGTGTGTTGAAAAAAAAAAAATAAACACAAATAATTGCTATATAAAACAAGTAAATATATACATATATATATATATTATTTTAAAAAAGAAACATTATTTATAAACTTCCCGTAGACTTTATACTTGAGAAAGGGGTGTTTTTTGTCGTTTTTTAAAATACCAATTTAAAAAGTAGTTATTTTTTATACTTTAGAAATATATTTTTTTGGGTGAATTTTATTATTATTAGAAACAACAATAATAAGTATAATGTTTTTCCATGCAAATAGTGTACCAAAAGTTTTGGTAAAACTATGTTCAATATCGTCAATAGCTGCAATATCTATATCTTTCTATACAATATGCTCTCACCTTTTAGCATATAGAAAACCACAAGAACAAAGGATGTGCATAAGAATACTACTGATGGTTCCTCTTTTTGCTATAACAACTTACACAACAGCATCTGGAATATTATCAACTTTTTATAGTAAAATTTTTCTTCAGCCAATACAAGAGATTTATGAATCATTTATCATTTACACATTCTTCACATATCTTATATACATACTAGGTGGAGAGAGAAAAATATTAATGGAGGTTGCATGGAAAAAGGATACAACAGTTATAAGACATCCAATGCTAGGTAGGTTTTTACCTCCAATTGATATATCAGACCCAAGAGATTTTTTACTTATAAAAAGAGGTGTTTTACAGTATGTTTGGCTCAAGCCTATTTTTATTATTGGTAATTTGATAGTAGATTTGAATGAAGAAGAAGATGGTGATACTGGTTCTAATGGAGACAACAACAATAATAATTGGACTTCTCAATTGAAGTTTGCTTTATTAGTAGGGTATAACATATCTGCTACGCTATCTTTGTATGAATTGGCAATTTTTTGGAAATGCCTGTATAAAGAGTTAACAAGGTTTAAGCCATGGCCTAAATTTTTATGTGTTAAATTGATCATCTTTGCAAGTTACTGGCAATCTATTTTATTAATGGTTTTACAACATTTTGGTGTCTTTAAATCACATGTTAATTTGAAAGAAGAAGATATGGGATATATTTATCAAAATGTTTTGTTATGTTTAGAAATGGTTCCATTTGCCATTGGTCATTTAGTAGCTTTTTCCAATGAGCCATATACTTATAAGAAGTTACCAGAATCATCGAGACTGTCGTTTAAATATGCTTTAAGAGATTTTCTAGGTTTTCGAGATTTGATAAATGATTCTTACAATACACTATTTGGAACGGAGTATAATTACAGAAATTTTGATGCTGCAAGAGCAACGTTAACAAGCAAAGCAGATAAAAGAACTAGAGATGCCAGAATAACTGAAGGGTTAAGATTTTCTAGAAATGGAAAGGAGCAATATTGGCTAGATAATAGACACTCACATAGAAATCCTAGTAGCAGTAGTGCATCTGTCAAAAACAATAACATTAATAATAATTACGGATCTACTTATATCTCATCTCCTGAAACCAGTCCAATGAAATCAACAGAATCTATAAATTACAATAGTTTAAATGAAAATCAAAATATAAAACCTTTAACTATTTCTGATGAAATACTAAATAAAATGGACACGGAAGAGCCATGGGCTGACTTTATGGAAGGTTTTGAAGATACATATATTCCTTTTGATAAAACTTATAATGAATCAGTGATTTATGATATACAAGGATATAAATATTCATTAGAAAAGAAACAAGAAAAAATGAGAAATTCAAATTATACTTATGGACCTAGACTATCAAATGATAAGAATAGAATCGCAAGTATTATAGATGATATAGATATAGAGCATGAACCTTTAATACTTCCATAATTTCTATTATTTAAAAAAAAAGAAAGTAAAATATATATAAAATAAAAATTAGACAAATCTTTTTTAATCTCTGTCATTTCATTTTGGGTTTTTTTATGCTTTAAAAAATTATTACTATTTCTAAATAACATTTTTTTTTTTTTTTTTTTTTTTTTTATATAAAATTTTTTTATAAAAAAAAAAAAAAAAGTAAAAAAATTTTAAATTAAAAAACTAAAATCATTCATGATTCTTAAAGAAATATTTAGCACACTCATATGCAGTCCAAGATATGGCAGCAGCTGGCATATTAGAAATTATTCTTGGCTTCAATCCTCTGATAAAACCTAACCAACCATAGTTATTCTTAATTGCTTTAGCAGCTTTGAAAAAGCTATCAGCTTCTTGTAATTCCTTAACAGTGACAACATGAGATCCTCTAACTTGTAAAACAGTCTTTATACAATCTAATGGAGTGGTTAGTGCAGAACAAATAGCACCACTGATAGCACCACAAAGAGAATGTATCCATGGATTATATTGGCCTTGTGGGTTGAAATATTGGGTTGATAATTCATAAATACTGAAATTCATTGCTGCAAAAGGTACATTCATGGCTAAAGTTGTAGGATATGAGTAAAAAAATGCTAATATACCTTCATTTTTATAAATTTTTTTGGCAAAATACCACATACCAGTATTTTTTTTAGTTATCTTAGGTTTTTCCAAATCATGGCCTGGATGGTCAGCTCTATGAAGTTGCATTCTTTGTTTTATAGTATCAAAGGGGTTCATCAAAGCATCTGCTGCTATAGTAGCACATATACCAGCAGAACCAGTGATTAATGCCAATTGCAAAGTAGAGTTATTATTGCTATTATTATTGTTATTAGGGTCAGACGAATCATTCGATGATTCAACATAATTTGTAATATTTTCCTTCATTGCCTCATAAGTGGCAAAATAGACGGCATGAGCTGGACCTGCCCCCATTACCATTGATTGCACACCTTTCCAAAGAGCCAACGAACCTTCTTGGGTGGCAATCGTAGAAATTGTTTTTATCAATGAATTGGAAGAGTTTTTCAATATTGAGGCACTACCTTTAACATTGGAAATAGCTTGCATTCTAGTTTTGACAGCGTCTACTGGGAACATGATAGAGTGTTCCATGATACCAGCAAAAGCACCTGCAGCTAATTGATGAGATAATGGTGCTGATGATGGTAAACTTTCGTAATCAACTTCGTCTTGAGACATTATTGTTATTTGGTTTTAATTATATTTAATATAGTTATTGGTTTAAATCTTTTTTTCTATTTTAACAAAAAAGAGAGAGATAAAGGTCAATTTATTGTTTGATTAATTGATTGATAGTATTAAAATTACAGCTTTGAAGTAGAATTTGTACCTTATTATTTGAAAAACCTAATTTGATGAAAGCTTTTAATTCTTGTTTTCGATATACCTATATATATATGTATAGTTAATACTTGTTTATTTTAATGATGAATTGTTTGATTAAACAATGAGAAAGCAAAGAGTTAAAATTTTTTGATTAAAAAAATGTAATTGTAATATTCCGAGGTGCTTTTAAAGGGGTGGAGAAAGCTATTTTTTGGCAAACAAAAAAAAAAAGGTTTATACAAATCTAACAAACAAATTATTTATTAAATTAATCACGTTACAGTTAAATTCTGCCCTTTTACGGTTTGATTTATCAGTTCTTTATTTATTTAAAAAATTATTTTTTAAAATTATCATTTTATAATTTTTAAAAAACTGAAAATTTTTTTTCGTTTCTTCAAAAAGTTTAAAAAAAAAAATTTATTACTCCTTGAAAGAGCGAATACGGAGGACATTTGATCATTTACCTGTTTTGAATAAAGCTTTTTCTCCTTAATTATGTTTTTTTTTTTTTGGGTGTAACGCGTTTAAAAAAAAATAAGACAAAAAAATATGTACATCGGAAAATAAAATAAATAAAAAAAAAGGTTAATCGGGCGGAAAATTTATTATGTTTTTTTAAAGAAAGCCTTATTTAATGGTTTTAATTAGCTTAAACTATATATATAAAAAAAACAAGGTGTAAATTTTTTTTGTTTGTTTTCAATATAGTTTAATTAAATCCCAATTAGGAAGTAATTAGGGTTTATATATAGAAACAATGGAGTGAAATATTTTTATCTTAAAACAAAAGAAAAAATAGAATTAAATTCGTATAACATACTTTTACTACATACTCTTATAATAAACCAAATAATACAAAAAACAATGGTGCTATGAAACATGACACTATTGCAATACCTGCATAAATCCAATATCTCAATATGATAACCTTATATGGCAATGCTTCGTATTCCTTCACCTGCACTTGTTTCAAAGTCTTATTTGATAAAATAGATGTAGTCTTCAATTTGAAAAATTTTTTGGTGATTAAAACTGTTATTACCTCCTTCCAAATCAATACTAAAGTGACACCAACTAGTAATCGTAAACCTATTATTTTATACCAGTTATCTGTCCCCTCTGGTAATGGTAATTGGAAATAAAAAATTTGTGGGGTTTTCTTAGTAACCCATGGAAGCCATTTATCACCTAAATTACAACAAATCCAATCAGCTATCTCCAATCCTCCAACAACTCCTATAAAGGATATAGAATCTTCAAAACAAGGACACAATTCTATTGGATGGGTGTGACAAAACAATAAAGTAAAACCAACCAGCACTTGAATTATAGGATAAAAAATTGAACCATTTGTCAAAAGATTGTAATCTATCATTTTTTTACTACCAAGTCTTAAAATCAAAGTGAATAAACCGATTAATGCACCACTTTCTAAATCAAAAAAACCATGCATTCCTGAATATAATCTACCAAAGGACAATGTTGTATAATACATGGCTATCAAACCAAAATATAATAAACTTTTTTTAATCGAAAAACTTTTCAAATTCATAAACAACTGTAAAATAACATATAATGTTACTGCTGTAGCATTGGCTGTATGAGATGATGGTGCACCATATTCCTTTGTGGTATATTCAGAATGTGTGATTCTTATAATAGGTGGTGCTTTAGGTCTTGGAAGACACAAGTAATCTTTAATAAACCCTGAAAAGTAAATCGAATATGCTAAAAGATAAATTAAGTCTCTTGAATAATCCATATTATCAGATATAGGAATCCATCTTGTCATTGGCAAGCAGATTACATAGAAGAAATGGGATCCAAGATTAGCTGAGTAGATAAAATATTCATCAAGAATAAAATTTCTACAATGGGTTTGAATGAAAAGTAAAGGTTTTGTTTCATCCTTCACAAAATTCAACAAAAAATGTCTTATCCTGAATCTTAAAGGTGACATTTTTTTTTGATAAAAAATTTCATTATTTAGACCTGGATCTTTTGTGTCTATATCTGTTTGCTCATTATGTGTAGTGATACTATCAATAGTTTCTAAAATATTAGATGCTATAGAGCTTCCTCTACTTCTATTTCTATTTCGCAATGAAAAAGAAGAACTATGTCTGGATCTTGTGCCATTTGAAACTATATGTGTGTCTGGAGATTTAGGAAGTTCTTCTAGTATCAAAGAACCGTCTTCGCTACTTTTGATGTTATCATGATCATTAAGGTCATCTGATTTTATAGATTGTCTCATACTTTTATATTCAATGGTTGAGTTAGAAAAAAAAATAATGTTAAAAATTAATAAAATAATTGTTTATATTTGGTGTATATAAACAAAATAAAAAAATATACTGTTTTTTTTTTCTTCTCTTTTGCTCTGGTTGCAAATTTTGGATTTTGAAATTTTTTCACATGACTAAGATGATCACGTTTGTTTTCAAATATAATCATGATAAAAAAGTTTCTTTTTTTTTTTTCTTTTCTTTTTTTTTAATCTTTTGATTTCTATTTTTTGATGTTTTTTTTTTAGTTAAATATAATTTTTAAATGCATTTTAAATACTCATCATTAAAAAACAAACAATTCAAAAAACCTAATTTACTGGTTCTTCCTTTTTTTAAAAAAAAATTTGGTTTATGGCTTAGTAAACATTATACATATTGTTTATGCTATTTATTAAAAATTTATTTATTAAGAAACCATTTCATACATCAATAACAAAAAAAGCCTACTCTTTGAATCTATCTGAAAAAAGTAATATTTATAAACATACAAAAATGTCTGCTATTGAACCAACTAATATTCTAGTTAAAACTGATACTATACAACCACCATTGAAAAAGACCAAATTCAATAACAATGCAAACAAGAAACCACAGCATAAAAACAAAAAAATGAAAAAGACAATAGATCCCTTTTCTTTGATTGGTACTTATCAACAAGCACAAGATAAGGATGTTGAACAATTGCTTTCAACTCATAATTTGAGTAAAGAAAATGTTTCTAATGATTCAGATTTTATTAGAAAGCTTTTAAAAACACAACAAAAAGAAGAATTAGCTAAATATCATAAGTTAGTTGAAAATGTTAAAATTTTAGAGATTACAAGTCAAGGTGAAGGTTTAGGTTTGATAGACTCACCATTTGAAAACAAACTTAAACAAATTGTTATTGTTCCATTCACTTTAAAGGGGGATGTAGTAAATGTACATATTCATACCACTCATGAGTTAGTTGTTCATGCTGATTTAGTCGATATTGTTAAGGAATCTCCAATAAGAGATAACTCTTTAATTAATTGTAAATATTTTGGTATCTGTCAAGGTTGTAACTATCAACACACTGAATACAAAAACCAAATGCAATTGAAGAAACAGACTATCGTCAGTGCTTATAAATATTTTGCCCCATCTTTGTTTAATGAATTGAAAGAGAAGTCCAAATTTAATGAAGTTGTTGAATCACCAAGAAAATACAAGTACAGAACCAAGATTACTCCACATGCTAATATAGCAAAATCTGTCAAGAAAGAAGCTTTAGAAAAATTACAAAAAAATGAGCCAATTACAAACATTCCAAATTTGGGTTTTGAAAAATCAAATAAGCATTTTTGGAGATCTGAACATAAAAACGATTTGGAATTACAAGCAAAAAACAAATTTGGTTCTATTTTAGATGTTGAAAGCTGCTCAATCTCTACTGACTTAGTCAATAATGGTTTAAAAGTTTCCAAGCAAAATCTTATAAATGATTTCCCAACATTTAAGAACAATCAATATAATGTCTTCATCAGAGAAAAGACAACAACCAGTTCACCTACTTTGAAAGACATTGAAGATAACTTGGTAATGCCAGAATCTACTGATAGTTCAAACCCAGCTTTTGAAGAATTATCTGAAAATTCCTTTAGATCATGTACTTCTAACCAAAGACAAACTATCCAAGAGGTTGTTTGTGGGAAAAAATTTGATTTTGTTGCTAATGAATTTTTCCAAATCAATACCTCTATTTTGCCTCTTGTCATTGAGCACGTATTAACAAATTCAAAAATAGAAAACACTTCAGAGAAAGAAAGATATTTAGTGGATGCATACTGTGGATCTGGTTTTATTGGTATTGCTTGTTCAGATAAGATGGATAAAGTTTTAGGGGTTGAAGTATCTGAAAGAGCAGCAAAATCAGCAGCTGAAAATGCTAAATTGAATAACGTGGAAAACTGTAAATTTATTGCTGGAGATGCTGAAAAGATTTTTAAAGAAGTTGATATTCCAGCAGACTTGACTACTGTTATAATGGATCCTTCAAGAAAGGGATCTAATCAAGGTTTTTTGGATCAATTAAGTGAATATGGTCCTGCTAAGGTCATTTACATTTCTTGTAATGTAAACACACAAGCTAGGGATATGGAATATTTTGTGAAAAAAACAAAGAACGGTGGATTATATGAAATTGATCATGTTACAGGTTTTGATTTCTTCCCACAAACTCATCATGTTGAATCAGTCATTGTTTTAACTAAAAAATAAAATCGTATTTATTATTTATTATTTATTTTTAATTATTGAAAAAAAAAATGTAGCAAAAAAAAATTATTATTAGATAAATTTTCTGTGTAAAAAGTGAATTTTCGTGCTAAAAAAATATATTTAGGCTATAATATGCATAAGAAAAAATTATTTTGAGTTTTTTGTTTTTTTTTTGAAAAAAAATGAACAAGTTTTGGTTTCTTGCGGGAAAATGTTAACAAAAATTTTCACTTCAAAGCTTTTTTGAAAAAAAAAATCACTAACTCTCTGTCTGCCTAGTAAATCAAAACTAAACAGACTTCTCTGAATTTAGACAGTAATTTTTTTTATAGTACATCAAAACAATTTAATAACATAGTTATTTTTTTCATAGTTGTTTTGAAAAATAATTTTTATTATATTTTTTTAGGTAAGAAGAAAAAAAAGGTCTTTTGATTAATAAAAAATTAACAAAAAAGTTAAACCACCAATAATCACATCATAAAAAGTACCAACATGCAAAACGATAAAGGTGAATTAGTATGTACATATGGAACTAGAAAGAGAGAATAATTGGAAGTTATTTTGTATAGATCAAGAAGATAATAGCATAGTGGAAATACATTTTACATTTAAAAGTATTAAGAAACAAAATAAAATATGGGATTCTATTATGACAATAGATTTTGAGTAATGATTAATTTTTTTTTGTTCCAATAAAAAAGCATAAACTGATAATTACTATGAGACGTTAGTTTAATAACGCTAACCAAAATACCAAAAGATAATAGAATATCACTAGTAAATGAACACATTAATAATATAACAGTTTATATCAATAAAAAGCAAAGTAAAACATTTCATTGTGAAGAAAACCCCCTGTTTTTTTATATGAAATTTGATATGGTTTGACTTTAATTCAGAAAAAGGTTTTACATTTTTTTTGAAAAAACAAAATAAATTCATGCAAGAAAAACAGGAAAACATTTCTTTATTCAAATGTTAATTTATCTGAAAGAACAACAAAATACATGCACCATTAAATTGATTTTTTTATTTAAAAAAATATCATTGATTTCTGTTGAAAGAACAATTTTAATCTTTTTTACTAACAAGTATAATATTTTTTATTTCTCTTTATACACACACAATAATTTTACAAATAGGTCGAATTATACATTCCAAGAAAGTGTTCTGCTTCCAACAGAATCATCAAAGCTAAGGATCACTCTTCCGTCCAAATCAACATTGTCAAGGTTGATGAAAACGGTAGAGCTATCCCAGGTGAATTCATCACTTACGCTTTATGTGGTTACATCAGAGCTAATGGTGAATCTGATGACTCTATCAACAGATTAGCCCAAAACGATGGTGTTTTGAAGAACGTTTGGAGTTTCTCTCGTTAAGTTTCCTTTTTTTTATATATATAAAAAAAACATCTCTTTTTAAAATAAAAAAAAATTAAAAATTAAAACTTAACATTATACAAACATTTTAATAGTTGTCTTCATAATTTATTTGGAACAACGCACATACGTTATAGGTAGAAATATATATCATATATAAGTAAACTGATAAATAAAACATATTTTGTATACCAAAAATAAATAAAGACTTTCATACAAAGTTTTGTTTTTTTCTTCTCTCTATGTTTTTCATAAACAATACAATATCTTAATTGTAAATTATGTTTATAAAATATAAAACTAAATATTTCCTATAACTTATTCTTCCCCTCTTATTTGCATATCTGCTAATAACAAAAAAGTATTGTAAAAAAAAAACAAGAGGGAGATTTAAATCGGGGGTAATATTTTTTATTTTTTTAATTTAAAAAAAATAAAATTTTAGATTGATAAGAAAATTGTATTAAAATTCATTGTGTTTTTTTTTAAAAAAACAACAAATCTTCCACAGTTCTTGATTGTTCTTTTTTATATCATATATATAGTTTGTAGTATTTTTGATTATTAAAATTAACTAAATCTAAATAAGCTAAATACTTTCTCATTTAGGAACTTGTTGACGTTAAAGGAAATTTGTAAATATATATACTTTAATTATCTAGTTACACAAAAAAAATTTAAAAAAAAAAAACCAACAGATCTACTCTTTTTCTTTCAAATCAAAAAAAGTAAAAAAAGGGAAATACCATTGTTTGTGTTTTTTTCTTCTTTTATTAATAACAGTAATCAATAATTAAAACAAAAACCAAGAACAAAATTTTATTTAATTATCTTTTTTTTATTTTATTTAATAACAATAATAATGTCTACTGAACAAAATTTTATGACCGACAAAAAGATAAAGAAAAGAGCTGTTATCTCTATTCTTTTTTACAAAAGTGATTTCAATAACATTCAAATATTTGAAAATTACTACGCTTCCAGTCTTGTAATGGGAGATAGACTAAACTCTATTAATAAAAATGATAGTAAAATTTTATTTGATAGTATACTCATTATAGATTATAAAACATATAAAGTTTTAAATGAATATCATAAATATGAAGATTTAGTCAAGAAGTTTGATAAGGTTGTAATTTCAGATGAAAATGTAGGTTATTTTTTAAAACTTGATGCATGGAAATTGATTAAATCTTATGATAAGATTATATATCTAGATCTTGATTGTTGGTTGGTTAACCATGATTCTATAAAATTAATTTTTGATGAGATAAGTGAAGAAGATTCAAATGCAAAAATTTTTGCATGTAATGAAACAACTTGGCCAGATATGTTTAACACAGGTGTTTTTGCTATAAAAAAAGAAACTGCCTTTGATTATTCAGAAATGAAAAAATATGAAAAACATTTTAATGCTTTAAAAGCATCAAACAGTGAACAAGTTGATCTTTATGATACCCTTGACCAAGGATTGTTAAATTTTTCTTTTGCTGATAGCTGGCAAAAAATACCTTATATTTTCAATGTTCAGTTAAGAGGTGGTGTTGATAATCATTATTCTGGAATTAAATCATTTAATCAAACATATTTTACAACAACAACTTCAAATCATGAATCAAATGATAGCAATGAAGACCCAGGCACATATTCAACAACCTATTTTAATGGAAACATAAATACTGGCATTAATCCGACAAGTAAAAAGTTTTTAGATAAAGCATTAATTTTCCAATTTATGGAAAAACCATGGCAAAATCCTGACTTAGAATACATAGCCCCACAGTATTACTCCAACTTCAATTCTTTTAAACAAGATAACACTTTTAGTAAAGAAACTACTCCTGATGTATCAACTTTATCTCTGAGTGAAAGCAAAGAACATGTGGCTGAAACTACAAATACTGATAAGAAAGAAACTACAATCTCTACCAAACAAAATAAAAAGGAAGAAGAGAATTTATTTTTATTTCCATGGAATAAATATCAAGACTTTCCCAAAGAAAACAAAAGAATATGGAAATAAATTCACTTTCTTTATTAATATATATATATAGGAAAAAATAATATTCACCATTTGAAATATGTTCTTAGATTATTGATTTTAAATACGTTTTATTTAATTATCTATTTTTTTTTTTTTTTTAATTTCTTTTTTTTATCTTTTTATTTTTAAAAAAAATGACTTTTTATTCAAAAGTTTGTGTAATTTCCGTAAAAGTATATATGCTTCAATAATTTCCTTTTTAGGATATGGTGTTAAAAATTAATAATAATAATAAATAAAAAATTGATACTGGATTTTTCATGAAGAAAAAAAAAAAAAGAAAAAAATTTTTTTTTTTTTTTTTTTTTTTTTTTTTTTTTTTTTTTTTGCTAAGCTGAGCAACACTCTCTCCTTTGACGGAAAGGAAAGAATCACGAAATTTTTTATTTTAAATTAAAAAAAGAAAATTTTTTTTTCCTCTTTTCCTTCTTTCTTCTGTTTTGTAACAATTTCAACGAAAAACTTTTTAAAAATTTTTATTACAATAATAAATTTTAACTATTATATCAATAATTGTAACAGGGTGTAACATATTATTTAATATACTAAATTTATATATATTCATTATATTATATAAATCTTTTAATAGAAACCAAGCTAAGGAAGTAATATAAAACCTCAATAAATAAAGTTATCTTTATATACATACATATTATATATATATATCCATAGAAAATGTCTGCTCCAGCTGAAACTAAGCAAGAAGAAGTCCACGTCTACCCAACTTGGGAAGCTATGAATTTGAAGTCTGATGTCTTAAAAGGTATCTACGCTTTACAATTCTCTACTCCATCTGAAATTCAAAAGAGAGCCATTGTCCCAATTGCTGAAGGTAAAGAAGTTTTAGCTCAAGCCCAATCTGGTACTGGTAAGACTGCCACTTTCTGTGTCGCCACTTTGCAAAGAGTTGACCCAGCTATCAAGGCCGTTCAAGCTATCATTTTAGCTCCAACCAGAGAATTAGCTTTACAAATTCACTCTGTTATCGCTGAATTATCCAAATTCACTGATATCAAGACCCATGCCTGTATTGGTGGTACCAAGTACGAAGAAACCGCTGCCGCTTTCGCTGCTGGTTGTCAAGTTGTTGTTGGTACTCCAGGTAGAGTTACTGATTTAATCAAGAACGGTAAATTAAGAACCAACGAAATGAAGGTTTTCATCTTAGATGAAGCCGATGAAATGTTATCTGCTGGTTTCACCCAACAAGTCTTTGATATCTTCACCATGTTGCCAAAGGAAGCTCAAGTCGTCTTATTGTCTGCTACTATGCCAGCTGAAGTCGTTGAAGTTGCCAACAACTTGATGACTGACCCAGTCACCATTTTGGTCAAGTCTGCTGAATTAACCTTGGATGGTATTAAGCAATTCTTTGTTGAAACTGATAATGATGATGACAAGTTTGAAGTTTTAACTGAATTGTATGAATCTATGAACGTTACTCAATCTGTTATTTTCTGTAACACCAGAAGAAAAGTTGAAATGTTATCTACCAAATTAAAAGAACAAGATTACGTTGTCTCTGCTATCTACTCTGATTTATCTCAAGAAGAAAGAGATATCATCATGAAACAATTCAGACAAGGTTCTTCCAGAATTTTGATCTGTACCGATTTGTTAGCCAGAGGTATTGATGTCCAACAAGTTTCCTTGGTTATGAACTTTGATTTACCAAAGAACAAGGAAAACTATATTCACAGAATTGGTAGATCCGGTAGATTCGGTAGAAAGGGTGTTGCCATCAACTTGGTTACCGCCACTGATGCTGTCGCTTTAGAAGAATTGAGAAAGTTCTACTCTACTGAAATTTCTGAATTACCAGAAGACTTCACTGAATTCTTGGAATAAATGTATTAAAAAAAATTAAGAAAGAAAGAAAATTTAGTTAAAGAGAGAAGAAGAAAAGAAAAAAAAATTTAAAAAAGTTGTTAAATTTGTTTTGACTTCATGTTTTTTTTTTTTTTTTTCAACCTTTCCTTTTTTTTAATTTTCTTTATTTATATCTTCATTTACATGCAAATTACTTTAATTAATATATATAATAAATGTCAATAGTATTACTGTATAGTAAATATATAGTAGTAAGTTCCTAGGTCTATATATATTTAGTAATCTTTAATCAAAATTTAAACAAAAACAAAACATAAAATATAGTCTGTATCTTTTTTCCATCATAACAGTAGTAATTCATATAATTGAAATGAAATAATAAATAATTCCAATAATTGTATAATTAAATTCAGTTCAACTTTTAATTATACACATTTTATTATTGATTTTCTTTGAATTTTTAAATGATTTAAAGTTGTAGTTTTATTAAGTTGAATTAATGAAAATTGCTTTTTTTTTCTTTTTTTCACCATAAGTTTTCTGCTTCAAAAAAAAAAAAAAAAAAATATATATAAAATATAAAATATTATATTATTTAGTAAATTTTCATTTTAATTTTTTTTTTAATTATAAGATGAGCACAAATAAAATATATTAAAAAAGCAAAACAACCATAAACAAAAACACATTAACAAGGAATGGCTAGTTCTAAATCTATTGTTGAAAAAACAGATGATTCTGTATTAGACAAAAATTTGTCTATTTCAAACAAATCTGTTATAGCATTGATAAACCATTTACTTCTAGACTACAAAAGGCAAATGAAAGAATACAAAATCAAAAAGCAAGAACAATTCAATGAAGACACATTGAATGAAAATGAAGTTAAAAGTAAACCACCAAAAACCACAGTTGATATATCATTCATTATCAATATCCAATCTGCAGCAAGTTTGAAAGCTCCCGTCAAAAATATCCCATTATTAAAATATCATAGAATACCAATGGTGATCAAACTGCCTAACAGGATCAGTAAAATTGGGCAAGACAAGATCTTATTTATTGTCAAAGATCCTGGTGATGTTTACACTGAGAAACTGAGTGAATGTGATAAGTACTTGGATGATAAATTGAAGCCATCTGTCAAAAACAATACTGCTGCTGTTAATAATGCAGGAGAAAATGGATGGAGAAGCAAATTGCCTAATTCCAAAAAAAGATCATATAGAGAAATGGATGGTAGTAATAGTAGTAAAAAAATTGTTGATATGAATAAAAACCAAGCTACAAGACTGACTGAGACATCTACAGAACTGTTTTCAAGAGTATATGGAGTCAAACAGTTAAAACAATTAAAAAATTCATCTCAACTAGCCAAGACACTATCAAATTTTGATATAATCCTATTGGATCACAGAGTAGGTGATGAATTGAGAAAAAAGATTTTGACTACTAATGTTATAAGACATAGAAAACAACCATATACAATCAAGTTGTATGATCAATTAAAGGAGAATACGGAAAAAAAATTAATCGATAGCAAAAGACAAAAACTGGGCAAAGGTTTCAAGATTGAGAAAGCAGAGATTGATTTTATTGATGCTGAATATGTCTTTCAACAGGTTTCAAGTATCATAAGAAACACTTCTGTTGTGGTTCCTTGGATTGCGACTAGTTTGAACAAATATGATAAGGAGCAAAGAACAAACAACAGTATCTCACTGGATGTTGTCTGTTTTAAAATTGATTTGACCTCTGCTGTTGATATCAATGAGGCTAGTGTGTGTATTTTGGAAAATTGCAAGAGTATTTTACAATTTTTAGTGAAAAACTTGATAAAGGATAAAAAATATATTTTATCAACAATGATCAAAACAGGTGAATCTCAAAGTATGCCGATGGATTCTGTAGACTCTATATTAAACAGTTATTATTAAAGAGAAAAAAGAAGATTTGACTATTTATAAAGTTAGTTTCTATTTATGTCGTTTTTTTATATATATAACAAAAAAAAAAAAAAATAGAAAAAACGGAAACCTCATGTCTAAAAAAAAATTTGAAATTATAATTAACTGAATTTTGAAACTTATTTTGGTTGTGTTTTTTTTTTTCACTCTTTCTAAATTTATCATAAAAATGATAATAATACTCTTTTTCTTTTCATTCTTTTTTTATTTAACCAAACCAATAGTTATAGATTATATGTTGTGTTTATCATTTGTTTTATTTATATTCAGTTTTGCTCTAGCATCTGTATCAAAAACAACACCATTTGACTTAGACACATCTTTACCTAATTTCACAAATTTAAATACAAATTATGAACAAAACCTTTTTGAACTCTGGGAATCATATGTGAACGGATTTGACCATCCTTTAGTTTTGGAACTCAAGAAAAAAGACAAGTTTTACCACTTTGATTATATGTCTGAAGAAAACATATTCATAAATAACACTGCAGAGACACTTCCAGATGATCTTTTTGATGAGATCAGGCAGGAGATCCCGTCTATAGAAACAAGAGATGATTTAACAAAATTTAAGCAGAATGCTATATACATTCTAGTAAGAAACTACGAGTTAGACGCACTCTGCAAATCCATCTTAAACTTCCTCTCAAGGGTGCCGCATCCATACTTTGATTTCATAATCATGAATGATAAACCTTTTGATCCATTCTTCATAAACCA
Source organism: Hanseniaspora sp. CRUB 1602 (assembly GCA_030573575.1). Lineage (NCBI taxonomy): Eukaryota > Fungi > Ascomycota > Saccharomycetes > Saccharomycodales > Saccharomycodaceae > Hanseniaspora > Hanseniaspora sp. CRUB 1602. The sequence goes on along the minus strand of JAJMDL010000004.1, from coordinate 17,891 downwards.
AATCACAAAATACATTATAAACAGTAAGAATCCAACAACCAAAAAATGGGCTGAACGGTTGATAACAGTGAAATTTGGTTTGATTAAAGCAGAGATTTGGGATCCCTTAGAACACAAGGAGGACTACACGACAATACCCATGTCTGTGATTGAGTCAAGATGGGAACAACAGGAGGAGCAAGGAATTCTTTATGGTGGTTCTAGAAGTTATAGAAACATGTGTCGTTTCCAATCAATGCATTTCTACAATCATCCTTCGCTAGACGGCTATAAATATACAATGAGAATGGAGCCAGGAGTTGAGTATTTGTGTAATTTTGATCCGTTTTTGGAATTGAGGGATGGAGTCAAATATGCTTTTGCTTTGAGTCTTGTGGAGTACCCAGAAACGATTCCAAGTCTGTTTACAACCTATTTGACATATAAAAGGGATGAATATTATAGAAATAGAGAGTTGTTTGAATTTATAAATGATGGGATTGGAGGCTATAATCTATGTCACTTTTGGACCAATTTTGAGGTTATATCTCTAGATTGGGTTCGTTCTGATGAGTATAATAAGTTTATGGAACATTTTGATAAAACGGCAGGCTTTTATATGGAAAGATGGGGTGATGCCCCATTAAGAACACTTGCTGTTGTGGAATTGCTAAGTATTAGTGAAGTACAATGGTTAGATATTGGTTACTTGCATCCACCTTTCGTAAGCTGTCCAGGTGATTTAAAAATAAGAACAGAAAGACAATGTACTTGTGAACCATATGATTTTGACAATGATATACTAGGCATAAGACTAGTCTCAAACAATGAAGATGTTTTTGACAACGATGAAGAAGAAGGAGATGAAGAAGAGGATGATGAAGAAATAAATGATGATTTTGATTTTGAGAGAATAACTATAGATATGCATGATTATAGTTGTTTAAAAAAATGGTGGAAATATGGTGAAGGAAAATCTTTCTTATAATTAACAAAAACACAAAATATTCATATTACTATTATTTATTTATATATATATAATCAATATAGAGTCTCTAGTTCATTTAGTTCACTTAAAATTCTTTCTAAATCTGTATCATGCAATTTCTTGTTTAAAGATGGAATCAAAGTCTTTGCTTCATCAGCCTCAACACAGGATAAAGAACCCAATTGGGCAATTTCAAATGGATGTAATTGATTTCCTAGCAATTCTTTTTCTCTTTCCTCTTCAGAGTTTCTCTTATTAGCAGGGTTACTACTAATATTAGTATCAATATTGTGAATATTTTTGGCATTATAATCTAAATCTTGTGTCTCAACATTGCTTAATAATTCTCTAACTGCTGAGACAGTTTCATTATCTCTATATCTTGCAAAGTTTGATAGATATATTAAAGTTTGTCTTAAAGCTTTATTCTCATAGCCACTTGTACCCCCATTTTGTTGTTGTTGCTGCTGCTGTTGTTGTTGTTGTTGAGTTGGGGAAGCAGATCCTGCTTGAACATTTATAGAGTTAGTGTATCCAGTAGAATATTCTAATAATTTATCAACATTGTTTAATTCCTGTTCTTGAGATTGGGCATTACTGAAGATTTCTTCAAATTGGGCATCAGCCTCATCCAATTGTTCAATATCCTCATCTTCCTCTTCTACTTCTGCACCATCATCACCAAGAATTTTTTTCTTTTTAATAATTTCTTGTTTTTGAATATTCTTCATTAATTTATGTCTTTCCAAAAGAGATTCTCTTATAATCAATCTTGCTTCAGATAAGTTAAGACATGTTAACATTTCTTCTTCCATATTGTGGTTAACTTGAATCAATTTAAATTCATCACCAAACTTTAAATAACCAGTATTTTCTTCTTCCATGTTGTTTGTACTATTATTACTACCATCCAAAGCACTCCCATTCAGACTACTACCATTATTGTTTGAGTAGTTGTTATTAATTTGTTTTCTAGTTCTTCTTCTATTATTAGCTAAAGTTGATGTACTAACATTCATTATGTTTATGTTTATATATATATATATGTGTGTGTGTGTGTTAAATAGTTATGATTGATAATAAAACTAATTATTGGTTTCTATATATATGGATTTGTTTTTTTTATTTATTAAAACAGTGTTAATATGTATATATAAATTTTCTATATAATGTTTTTTTTTTTCACTTTTGGTATAATTTTGTTGTTCAAGAAAAAAAAAAAAAAAAAAATTTTTTTTCATAAAATTTAAAGAAAATAATAATTATTATTATTATTAAGTCCGATAACATAACTTTATAGTATCGTGACCTGATAACAAATTACTGAATATATAAATATACTTATATATGAATTATATATATTCACGAGTTATAGTAATTTTTTTAATTATATTATTTAAAAAAAACTAGTTGTTTCATATATATATATATATTCTATTTATAATATAATATTATACTTATTATTTAATTCTTTATTCTAAAAATCTGTCTGTATGATAACTTTATCTTCTTTGTTAAAACTCTTATTATTGATTTTATTAAATAAATAAATATCTCCGATATTCCATAAAGTAACATTTAAAGCTTTATTATTCTCGCACTAACTTTTCACTTATTACCCGAATTATAATTACATATATAAAATATATATATATATATATATATATGCGATAATAAAAGAATTTATTTATCTGTTATCTGTTTTATTATTGTTGTTGTAAATACTTAAATACATATATGTTACTGTTGTTTATCTATATATTTATTTATTTATATGTGTATCAGTAGTATTTACAACAATAATCATTATTTTTTTCTTCTAATAGTTTCCTTACATATATATAAATTTATAAATTATTATATATATATATATGTATATGTAAGGAAACTATTAGAGAGAATATATATATAAGAATTTAACGGATATAAATGCATAAATAAATACACACACACATATATTTATTTATGCATTTATGTATATATTTTTTTTTTATCTATTGTAATTGATAATGATATCATATTATTTAAGAGGGTTTTTTATTATATATATGTATATATAAAGTTTAATCTATTTATTACAAATATATATATATATATATATATATTTGAACATATTGTATTAAATATTATATTTTTTGTACTGCTAATATTTCTTTATATGGATTTATATATTTTTTTTGTGTTACTATATGCTTATAATGTGTGTTTAATTTTTTTTTTTTTTTTTAAATAGAAGCGGAAAAAATAATATATATATATATAAAAATTGAAAGAAGGGGAAAAAAATGAAAAAAATTTCTGTCTCCATTGTCGGATTGTAGCTGGAGCTAATTTTTTTTTAAATTTTCCTTTTTCTTTTCTTTTTTTTTTTTTGACACACATTCTTAATTATATATATTGATATAATTAGACATATTTATATATATATATATATTTAATAGTATAAATATATATTTATAAAAAAAACCGTGTGTAATTTAAACACTAATAAAAAAATATATATATATAAATATAACTGTAATTATTATTATAAAAAACCTGATAAAACAATACCAAACATAATATTATATTAATTTATTATAATTATCGGTTGATTGTGTATATTTTTTATTATTACTATTGCTATTAAATTTCATTGCTATATTATTTTGCTTTCATTTATTACAATAATATATTAATCTTTTTCTTTTTTTTTTTCATTATATTTTTTTTATTAACTAAAAAAAAACCCATATATATATAAGCAATGAATTCTTCTAATACTAATAATAATACTAACACTAACCCTAATAATAATGGCAATAATATATCATTGCTTACTAAGCAACAACAACACTACATCTTCATGCAACAACAACAGCAACAATCAAATAGAAGAAGATCTTCTGTATTTGGTAATGGTAACAACAACTTAAATTCTAGGCACCAATCTATTGTTATTCCCCCAACAAGAATAGCTGGTCCTAATCTTCAACACCATATAGACAACAATAATAATGATTTTGCTTTTTTAAATTCTAATAACATTTTTGTCAATTTAAATGGAAAGGATTTTCCTTTTCCTAATCAACATCAAAATGACTATAATATGAATATGCTTTATAACAATTCAAACAATTATTTTTCTTTCAATAATAACCAACAACATCTGCCTTTTAGTAGTAATAATGTAAACAACAATAATAATAGTAGTAGTAATGGTAGTATTAGTAATTTAAATTTTGCTGCTTCTGCTGGTAGAAAGTTCTCTTTGCAATATGTTCCAAAGACTGCTCCTAACATGTCTTTTTGTAGTAGTGAAAATATTAGTAACCAAAATAATAATCAAAATAATAAAGAGTTTCATTTTCAACAACAAAATTCTTTTATGGGACCTCCTCTATTGAAATCTCAACAACAACAAAGTTTTATGTTGCCTCAACAGGAAAGTAATAACAAAAATAACACTTTGTTTAATAGTTATAGACGTTCTTCTATTCAACCTTTCATGCAAATGAATCCAAACCAATCCTTTAGAAATGTCAATTTTGATCAACCTTTAAATTCTGCTTCTAGTACTGTTACTACTAATACTAATACTAGTAGCAAGCCAGAATCATTACTTTCTCCAATTGATGTTAACATGTTTGTTAAAAAAGATGAGGAAGAAAATTCTATTCAATGGAATTTAAAATATGCAGGTATCTCTCCTGTCAAAAGTCACAGTGAAGATGACTTACCAGACCCAATTCAACAATCTAAGATTCATTCAAACAGAAATATTAATTTAAAATTGAAAAAATTCAAAAGATTTGATGATTTCAATTTTGAAGAACAACAACAAAACCAAATCAATAGATTTTCTCCTTTGTCTAACTTAGATCCATTAGCTTCCAAAACTACTTTTGTAACTACTACTTTCAAAAACAATAATGAAAACTTTCAATATGAAACACAAGCCTCAAATCCTAGAAGATTATTAACAAAACCTAATATTCCTAATATCGATATCAACCCATACAACTGTGATAATGAAGTTGGGGATCATATCATTCATGTTGGTGATGTTATTGGTGTTTATGATCCTCACTTGGAAAACTTGACAAGATATAAATCCACCCCTTCAATGACTTCCAGAAATGGATTCAAGATAATGGATCTTTTAGGTAAAGGTACTTTTGGACAGGTGATCAAGTGTGAGAATTTGGCTGATGGGAGCATTGTTGCTATCAAAATGATTAAAGCATCAGAGGAGTGTATGGTTCCAAGTTTCATGGAATGCAAAGTTTTGCAAAGATTACAAAAACAACAAAGACTTTTAGGTGGAGGCAGAAATGATAGTAATAATAATAATAACCAAGATGACCATTTCATCAATTTCTTGGAAGAGTTTATTTATAAAGGTCATTTATGTATTGTTTTTGAACTTCTAGGTCCATCTGTCTTGGAGGTTTTGCAAAGCAACAAATTCCATGGTTTGCACTGGGACTTGATCACCAGTTTCAGTAAGCAATTGTTTCATTCACTAGAGAATTTGAAAATGGCAAATGTTATCCACTGTGATTTGAAACCAGAGAATATTTTGCTTAAAAATAATAATAACCCTGCTAACGGGAACTCTTTAAAAATTATTGATTTTGGTGCTTCCTGTTTCGAAAACCAAACTGTCTATTCTTATATACAGTCAAGATTCTATAGAGCACCAGAAGTAGTTTTAGGTTTGCCTTACACTTCCGGTATTGATATGTGGTCTGTTGGATGTGTTATTGCTGAATTGTATTTAGGTATTCCCTTATTTCCAGGGCAAAGTGAATATGACTTGATGGTGAGAATTATTGAATCAAAAGTGAATGTTGAGGCTATTCCGCCTAAATGGATGCTAGATAGATCCAAATTTTCAACACTTTTCTTCCACTATGATCCTGAGGAGCAAAAATATACAAGATTGAAAAGTATTGATGAGTACAATATAGATCTCAAGGAATGGAAGGCTACAAATAATGAAATTATTATTCATCATTTAGGATATCCAAGAGATATTGAAAAACCAGGAAAGAAATATTTTGAAAATAGTGACAATTTCTGTAAATTAATTTTATTGCATAGATTCCATAAGTTGGCCCATTTATCAGATATAGAGAAATTGGATGTTTTGAAGAAAAGATGGATTTTCCACAAATTCTTACAAAACTGCTTGAATATTGATCCTTTCAAAAGATACACTCCAACTGAAGCTTTAAGAGACCCTTTCATTACTGGAAAATGGATCAGTCAATATGATTTTGAAGGGGATGATGATTTTAAGGATTTCTTGGTTGTAGAGAAACAAAATATATTTGGGAAAGTGAGTTTATCCCCATCTAAATCAAACAGTGAAAAGAAGAAAGATACATCTCCAAAGAGTCAAAGTCATGATCACTGTACAAAGTTGGAAAATTTGCAATTGTAAAACAAAGAGAAAGAGAAAGAAAAGAAAATTGTATCTTTTTTCTTCCTTTTTAATAAAATAATAAATATAGATAAATATTTTTTTTGCTTCCTTATATAAACACTTTTTTTGTTTTTTCTTTCTTTCTATTATTCTTTTTTTTTAAACTGTACATGATAAACATTATAATTATATATATATATAAACTGAAAAAGGTTTTACTATTGTTATTATTTTGTATGTAAATATCATTAGCTAAACTTATGCTGCAAGAGGTTGATCGCCAGGCAAAGCTGGAGCGACAGGCACTTGGGTGTTAGCTCTTTGAATCAAAAGACCAACACCTTCAATACAACCAATCAAGATACCACAGGTGATAGCACCATTTCTTATAGATCTCCATCCACCTCTGATGGCCAAGGTACCACCGGTGAAAAACCCAGCAATGATACCGTTCCAGATATCTTCTCTCTTTCTAACACCTTTAACAGCACAGTCAAATCCGGAGAACAAACCACCCCACATACCGAAATTACCACCACTCACTGGAGCTCTTGTCTTTATGGATAGTTTTGCACCTGCCAATCTCTCTCCAGAGGGCGAGTTTCTGAATCCCTTTATACCATGCCAGATGACACCACCTAATCCACCCATCACAAAGGCACCACCTAAATCATTAAGGATTACTAATGGACATGGTTCTCTAGAATGATCTGTTGAAGACATTTTATTTGTTTTTTTATTATTATATGATTTTTCAAATTTTAAGAAAAAGATGGTCTTTCTTTTTTAATTTCTGTCTATTTACTTGCACAAAGATATTTGTTCACTTCTTTGCTTTTATTTTTTTTTTGTCTTTTGTATAGATTTATTTAAGTACACTTGTTTTCACAAAAAAATTTTAAAAAATCTAAGGGTCTTGTTTGTTTAATTATATACAGGGATATTTGATAATATATCCTTTAAGTTCACAGGTTTTTTACTATATTTAATATGTTTATATCTTATGAGAGAGATTGACTCTTTGTCAGAAAAAAAAATATTTAAAAAGAAAAAATGTCGAATTATTTTTTTATTTTTTTTTTACTCCTACTTCATCTGAAAAATTTTCCTCTGTAAAGAGAGAGAGAGAAAAAAAAAAAATGAATCAGTGTGTATATCGGAAATATTTAAACTTAAGAGAAAAATAAGTATATTAAATCCGAAAGGAAAATATGATAGAATGTGTAAGTTATTATTTGTTGGTTTTCATATATAACTTATATATTCTTTTAATCTTTCCGTAGTAATAAGAAAGTTTTCTATTTATATAATACGTTCTTATCTATTGAACTCGAGAAAATTATTCTTTCCCTTAATTATTTATATTGAGGGGAAGGATGACTTTCCTCGGAAAAAGATATATTTATTCTTTTTCCTCGTGATCTAAGGTCCTGGTTCTGTCAAAATAAATTAAAGTTTTCGGTCTTACAAAAAAAGTTGGTCATGTGATTTTATTGAATCCTTTATTTTTGTTATTTCAAAGCTATATCAAAACTGTTATCATTGAAGATAATGATTAAAAACTTAATGTTTTTTCTTTTTTCTTCTAATATATATGTATAGTATTATTCTTTAAGCATATATAACCATAATCCAAAGTAAAATATTTGTTTTAAATGTTTTGTTTTTTTTTTTGTTTTTGTATTTTTTTCTCTTTTTTTTTTGAATCCATATTCCGTAAATGTCTTCCAAAGTGATATACATATATATATCTTCTTATTAATCAATCATAATCACATCATCCTCCATTTCATAACCATCATCATCTCCTTCTTCTATAGAATCATCATCATCATCCTTTGTTAAATCAACAATTTCATCCAAATCCACCACATTTACTCCATTATCCATATCAGCAAATGAAAATCTACGACTATCTACATCTGCTTCTTCTTCTTCCTCTTCAGGCAACTCAATCTTGTAAGTTCCATGACCTGCATTGTAATAAGTATCATAGTAAACACTTGCATTTTCATTACCATCACTTGAACTGAAAAAACTATGAGTTTGTTCACCAGCACCATTTGAAGCCTTGGATGTTGTGCTAGAAGAAAAAAAAGATGATGATCCATTATGAGAGGAAGAAGTAGAAGAATAACTATAGCTCATGGATGTGTGACTTCCACCATTCTGATTCAACTTACTGTTATATGAAAAGTTTCCAAAGCTGTTTCCACCAACCCCTTCATTACTATTGAAAATATTATTGGTGATTTCTTGAGTGTCATTGTTCATTATTATTAATGCCACATCTGGGTGCTCTGTCATGAACTGATACACTTTAGGTTCATCAACAGACGTGTTGTCTATTACTACTGATTCCAGTTTATGAATATTACTATTATCTTTTGAAACAAAGTCTTCATAGACTTCTTCCACTATAGGGGTTGTGCTTCTTGTATTCATTGACATCATTGGTTATCTCTCTTTTTAACAATAATAAATAAAAAAGGTTAGTAATAAGAAAGTTGGTATTTAATGATGCCTTTCTTATTAATAGATTATCTTTTTTTAAATAATTTTTTTTTTCACTTTTATTTAATAAGCTCTCTTCCCTTTATAATAATTCTTTTTTTTTTTTTTTTTTTAAATACACACAAATATTCTTAGGAGGGAGATATTTTAAAATTATTAATATTTTTGAAGGGGAGAAAGGTTAAATCCGGAATTGAGAAATTTAAAAAAAAAAAAAAAAACATGTCTGGTGATTGTTTAAAATTAAATCGAATATATATATTATTATCTTATCCGAGAATTTAAACAAAATATAATTTAAAATAATATGCATTTAAATATATTGCAAACGATATACATACGAATATAATTAGAAGTACGGTTAAATATATATAATTATATAATTCTATTTTTTTTTTTTTAAATTAAAATTATGAATCATTACTTATAATACGATATCTTTCTTTTCTCCCTTGAATATATTACTTAATATATTATAAGTTTCTACAAAAGACGATCTTCTTCTATTAGTACTCTCTCTGTTCATATCCCTCTCACTTTCTTTATTGATAAAACAATCATTCAAACTAAAAGCATCAAATTTTTCTTTATTATAAGCAGTGAAATATTCATCCATAACAATTTGAAGATCATTGCTTGGTTTATAAAATGTGAATTTGCAAATATTTGGACCATCTAAACTATGTTTCACATTATATTCATGATAAATTCCACTGTCATTATCTATCTCTCTTAATGCATGTTTCCATAATTTCAAAAACAAATCCTCCTTCTCTGTAAACAATTTTTGCATTGAGTTTAAGTAGTCTACCAAAGAATTATTTTCGTTGAAATGCTTATAATTGTACAAAAATACTATCAATGATTTTGGTGTATAGGACTTCCCTTCAACTACAGGCAAATACGGAATGGTTAGCTGCTTACTTATCTCTTGATTCAAATTACTCGTCTCTCCTAATGGTGTATCCCTTTCTTTAAACTCATTTACTGAAACCAATGTAGTTGCATTAGATAATATAGATTCATCTCTTTGATCATATTGTTGTTGTTGAAATGATGGAGGCACAATAGTACCTGCTTCCGAACCAATGTTACTATCAATGCTATCTCTATTTTCATTATTTAAAAAATTATCTTTAGCTAATTTTAACAACTTCACTCTTGGATTGCTTGTTTTATCTATAGACAATGTAGATAAAAATGGGAACTTCTTATTAATCATTTCAATACTCTCAGCCTTGTTAGAAGATTGTAACATGTCAAGTAAAATTTTAGCATCATCTTTGGCTATTTTCAAGTTGAAACAAATATCATTTATCAACAATTCTTCTTGTGTAGACGAAACATATGTTAGTGTAAGTTTCCAATTGAAATTGTATTTGGTTTCATATTGTTGTGCATTTTTTAAGCAATTGCAGATTCCTAAACATTGATCAAAATTATCATTTGTATATGGTATCACAAGAACAATATCATATTTTTTCTGACTTATAAATGAAGATCTTTGTTTAAACATTTTTTTTTTTGGAATAGTTGGTACACTAAATTTTTGCTTTAATAGTAGTGGTGGTGGTGTATTTGGTATTGTTCCCAAAGGGAAATGTTGTCCACCGATAGTACTACCACCATTTTCATCTGAACTACTGTATGTATTCGAATTGTAACCTCTAGTAGTCGTGTTACATCCACTATTTATTTGCGTATAATCTTCCTTCCCAATTTGGCTAGGATTTGAAAGACTAAACTTTCTTTCCAGCTTTACTGCATTCAATAAACCACCTTCTGAACCTTCGAGATTGATATTATTAATGTTGTTATAAGAAAAATCAATTGAAGAAGCAAAACTAGATCTAGGATTCCAATTGCGTTTAGCAAAAACATCAGCTGATATCATATTCTCCCCAAAACGATTATCATCTTCATCATAAGGAGAATTTAAATCACCATATTCTTCATCATCATCATCAAAAGTATTCTCATTATTAACATTATCAAAACTTATAGTTTGTGATCCACTTGATTTATTATTTTGACGGTCAGAATGTAGTAATGGGGTCGTAAGCAGATTATCACAAGAGTAATTGCTACTACTACCACCAATACTAGACTGTAAATTACTACTAAATTTTGGTTTCACAGGAGTCAACTCACGCCAATTAAATTTCTTAAACTGTTTGTAAATTGAGTTTTTGTTTTTACTAACCATATTATTATTTTTTTCATTTTGTGCAGCAGAGTTACTCGAGAGAACTGGATTTATAATAGATAAAGAGCTTTTACTGCTACTCTTATTTGCATATTCTTCATTATCAAACTGAGAAACGACTAAATCCTTTGACTGAGTTGTTTCACTTAAAGAAGAATATTTTGAAATACTATTCATCGAGAATGATTTCAACATTTTTGGAGATGTACTAACGTTATAATGCATAGAATGCAAAGAAAACCGTGACGTAGAGTTACGTCTACTAGCTCCATTAGAATTATTATTTGTAACAGTTTTGTTCAGAGGAATGCTAATAAAATTTTCCTTTGGATTTGAAGATGATAGAATTTTTGGATCAACACTGAAATCCTTTTTGCTAAAATATTCAATATTTATATCATCAATATGAGAATTTGGTAGTGAGTTAGTTTCCTTATTAACCATATTGTGTAGTGATAAAACACTATCAATTTTATTATCAATGAGTCCATTTGTCATAGCAGAACTAGTAGTAGGATTAGAATTATCACAAGAACTACTCAGTGGTTGATTATTGTAATTAAACACTTTAGTTGGGGTAACAAAAGTCTTTGAATTTAATTTATTGATGTTTGATTCATTATCCTTAGTGTCATTGTAAGTGTTTTTAATCTGAGCAGGTGTTTTGGTATCATTATTCCACGATTTTAAAAAAGTATTATAAACACTATCATCAAATATACCTAACTCTATTTGATGTAATGGAGTTATAGGTCTTTGGTTAGAAAAATCACTTTCTTCATAACCATTATTTTGATTGTTGTCAGTCATTTAAATGTTTGTTTTTGTTCAATAAATGATAGAAGAAAAAGTAAAATCAGAGTGCTTTTTTTTTTTTTGTTTAATAAATGATAGAAGGAAAATGGTTAATGTGGCAAATTAAATGATTAAAGAAACAAATTGTAAAAAAAATGATTGATACTGATTTTAAAGAACCAATATTTTTTATTTTGTTTTTTTGAAGAAGTACAAATTATGAAAATGTTGGATAAAATTAATTAATAATCCAATCTTAGTTTATTCTTTTCTTTTACTTTACTGTTTAGAAAAAGAATAAAAACAACAAAAAGGATAGAATTGAAGAATTTTAAAAAAAAATGAACTGAAATAAAATAAAAATATAAAAAATACAGATAGTTACCACACACAAATAATATATATTAATTCTTAATGATGATTTTTTTTAATTACGTTGTTGTTGTATATTCATATGTTTTATTCAAAAAAAAAAAAAATAAAAGATAAATATAAAGGTTTCTTTTTATTTATATTTTTTATTTTGGTTTTAATGTAATTTCTTTATATTGCTGTTCTTTATCTTTTTTTTTTATGTTTTGTGTTTTTTTTTTCGTCGTCTCCTGTTTTAGATATATTTAAAAAAGAGGGTAATTTTTTTTTTTGTTTGAAAATTGAAGATCCCACTGTTAGTAAAATTGATTATTTGTAACAATGCACCTTTTTTTCTTCTTCTTTTTAATTATTATGAGGCTGAAATTTTAAGATGTGATTTATTTGAAATAAGATAGATACGAATATGATTCGAGATAAGGTTTTATGTTGTTTAAATGTCATTTTTTTGTTTAAATAAATTGAATCAAAATATGAATAAATGCATTAATTAAAATATAAAAAACTGTTTTTTTAAGTTAAGTTTAAAAACATTATGAATAATAGATTTTTCAAGTTTTTAAATGAAAAAAGACTTTTAAGGGTAGTAATTATATTATCAAATATTTTCTATAAATATTATTGAATTTTTTCAAATCAATTCATATTGTTACTTTATCTTGTTAATTTATTTTTTTCAACTGAAAAAAAAAATAAATAAATTAACTTATCAAAAAGTAAACAATCTTTATCAGAACAAAAAAATTTAGAATAATATTGATTTTCATCGTTACTTCTTACAATATTTTTATCATTCATTAAAAATAATAAGTGAATTCATTGATTTAGTTTCTTTTTCTCTCTGTTTTTCTTATTTCTTTTTAATACGGTAGTTAAATAAGTCATACAAGAAAGTTTTATGAATAAGAATTGAAAATACAGTAATTATTAACTAAAAATGTTTCAAACAAAAGGTCATCACCAGTTCATGGGAATATATTAAAAAAAATACTTTCCTCATAGCAATGGTTTTAAATAGTTTGACAATATTTTATTTAAAAAATAATGACGAGCTTACTCTAATATCCTAAGTTATCGACAGATGGTAAATAGACACATGTAAAAAAAAAACACTGTACACCAAATATACGCCAACATACTTCTTTTTTGTTTAAGAAAAAAAAGTACATATAAATAACTCATGAATATTGGTTTTTAATATAATTATTTTTAAATTAAAAAAACATGTAATTCCACTTATTTTTTTTTTTTTTGAGAATTGAAATGTATGTAAACAAGGCTGTTTATATACTAGGAAAAAAAAAATTTTTTTTAAAGTTCTTATATGTGGTGAAAAACCTTGCTGCAACTCCGTTCCTAAAAAGGTAATTAAGACCATATGACTCAAAAAGGAAACACAACATTTTTATTAAATAATACTAATAAAAAAGAAAAAAAGTTTTAAGCAATAAGTATCAATTTTTGATACAATCTGTTAGTATCTTATTTATACACAGTATTATATAAATATATAAAAATTAACAATTTCCACTACAAGTAATGCACTTTATATATAATAATAATTTATATTAGCATCTTATTTCTTACTTTTTTTTTCCTTTTTCTCTTTCTTGTCCTTCTTCTCTTTTTTTTCCTTCTTTTCCTTCTTTGGCTCTGGTTGTAGTTGTTTCTTGTCAGTTTGATTTTCTTTATCATTAACATAATCACTAGCATCATAACCAGTAGCAAAATGTTCTTGTTTCATATTATCAATTTGAACAATGTTTTGTCTTGGAACTCTGCATGCCTCAAAATCAATTTTTGGAATCTCCACACTCTCAACAGCACTGTAGCATTTGATATTACTCAAAACATCATCAGATTGAGGTATTAGCTTACCTTCAGCATTTTCTCCGTTTACTATTAGTTTCAAATTCTCAGTGTTCACTAAATTATCTTCCTTTAAGTCATAAGTACTAGCATCTTTGGTGACTAATTTGATTTCTTTTTGTTTGTTTTGAAAAATATCAACATTATCAATAGTTATGCTTTTAGGAATCTTAAAAAGCACTAATTTTTGTTTGCTTTTAGATGATCTCTTCTTGTTGATTATATTCTTTTGAAAAGATGACGGAACTCTGGATAGTTTTGTAACTTTATAAGTCTTGAATTCTTTTTGAAAGATAGATTTTGGTGATTCATTATCAGAATCAGAATCACTGTCTGATATGTATTCCTTTGATTTGTATTCTTTAGCCATTTGTATAATTATAGTTAATGGGAGCTACGGTTGTTTATAGTAATTATTTAATTTCTTTTCTTTATTTATATTAATGTTTATATATTTTTATATTTTTTTTTTCATGCTTGTGAAACTTTTTTTTTGTTTTTAAAAAAAAAAACTAAAAAATATTTCTCTTTTGAGAAAAAAAAAACATTAGAATATATGAAAAGACAAAATACAAAAAGAAACGTGAAATTAAACTTTAAAAAATTTTTTTTGTTTATATAAATATAATTTGATAAGATACATTTTAAAATTTTGAAGAGAAAAAAAAAACAATTCATATAATATTTTAAACATCATTTTTAAATTATTAGAATTGTTCTTTATAGACATATATTTAATATTATTATAACTATAACTATTTTTTATCACTGTCGTGTTCGCTGAATTGATGAAAAGTGGGAATTGATGAAAAAGATAATCTATTTGCAGACTTCTTTCCATACAAAGATTTTTTTCTTTGTTGGAAAAAAACATTATTATTGGTTGCGGAATTGAAGCTTTCATCTCTGTTGTAAAAAGTTTGCTGGTATTGAAGGGGAGTAAATTCATTAGTCATCTTATCATTGGAATAAGAATTAAGATGCTCATAAGATTGGTATTGATTTATAGAAGGTATGTACATTTGATTGATTCCAGTATTATTATAATGCTCTGTTGGTTGGTATTGTTGATAATTAAAATCATTTAATCTAGAATTTGGATGAATGAATACTGCTTGTTTAAAATATGGTGTTGTCATTGTGCTATCAGAAGCATTTAAAAAAGGTGTTTGAGAAAATGAATTAAATTGGTTGTTGTTGTTGGATCTTTCATAAGAATTAATGGCAAGATTTTCAACAGGAACATAAAAATATTCTTTTTTATCTGCCATGTATGGATAAAGTGATGAAGTTTGAGTTGGTAGAGATTGAGGATAATTGTGTCCATAGGCTTGATAAGGTTGTGTATTTTTAGCAGGGTAATCTATAATACTTGAAGGATATTCTTTAAGAGAAGTCGAAGTATTCCTATTTGGTGATTTTTGATAATGATCAAAATTTAAATTTTCACTTCTGATATTGTTTTCAGAAGTGTCGTATGGCTGCTGTTGAAAAGGAATTGGCAGAATGTTATTATTGAAAAACTTTTTTTTTTCTGCATTAATGTGATTAGTCTCTCTGTATTGAACATGAATTGATTTATTATGCATAGAACTGTGGTTTTCAACTTCTACTGCTGATGCTGTAGCTTTCTTGTCTTTAAATGTTATGAACGCATAGCAATTATTTGGGTTTCTATTAAACAATTTTATACTCTCAATAACACCATGTTTACTAAATCTTTCAAGTAGATCTTTCTTGGTGCACTGTAATGTCAACTGGCCAACAAAAATCGAGTTTACATCTATAGCCAGATTGTTTTTTTTGATAATAGAATGATCAGTCATATCAGGTTTGAATTGGGCTTCATTAATTTTTAAGTCGTTATTAATTTGAGAGTCAGCAAAATGAAGTTTGAAAGTGTTGTCACCTTTCAGTAGTTCATCAATAACTTCTTGTGTTAATTTGCTAAATTTAGAGACCAAATTGAATTCATCATTACCATTCATATCAATATTTGATGTCCATTCCACATTATATCTACTATCATTTTGGCAAAAAGCATGTGCTGATATGGCATCTTCTCTGAAAGCA
Organism: Hanseniaspora sp. CRUB 1602; assembly: GCA_030573575.1. Classification (NCBI taxonomy): domain Eukaryota; kingdom Fungi; phylum Ascomycota; class Saccharomycetes; order Saccharomycodales; family Saccharomycodaceae; genus Hanseniaspora; species Hanseniaspora sp. CRUB 1602. The sequence continues at coordinate 1,685 of JAJMDL010000004.1, read as the reverse complement.
AATTGAACCAGCCATTTTCCAGATACTGCATTGAGGTTGTTTTCTTCAAAACTATTAATATTGTCAAGAATTAACTGTCTTTGAGGTTCTATAGGTTCAATTACCCTGCCATTTTTTATAAGCTCTGCATAGTCATTTAATCTTAAAATTTGTTCCAATTCACCAATTTGGGTAAAATTATTAAATAAAGACAAATCACTCAAATCTTTGTTAAATATATCAATTTCCTTAACGAATAATGTTCTGTTAACTTTAGCCATTTCCACTCTCACAGGTCTTTTATTTAGTAAAGTGCCAGCAGATTCTATTAAAGCTCTATGAGCATCTTTAGTATTGAAATATTGGACAAATGCATAAGGTCTATTAGAAGAATCTCTTAACACTTTTGTAAGTTTGATTTCACCGTATGTTGCAAAATGATTTTTGACTGTATTCAAAAGAACTTGATCACTCATTTCTAGAGATAACGACGCTACAAATACACAGCAAGAAGGTCTACTTCTTGTATTTTCATTATTATTATTGTTGTTGTTGTTGTTGTTTCTTGCTTTTTTTTTAATGTTTTCTTCTGGATTTACATTAATTTTTGAATTTTTTTTACCATCTTTTCCGTTTGTGTTTAACTTATACAAGTTTTTTAAATTTAAAGAATTTTGTTTTTCAATATTTTTACTGTTAAAAGATTTATTTTTTATTTTACTATCTTGACTTATTATATGTGCAACATTAAGTTGACTAGTTGGCTTTAAAGTTGTATCGGAAAAATTTGAAGCAGATCTGTCAGTGGAGGATGAATTTAAAGTGGAAGCTTCTGAACTAAAATCACTTCTCTCTCGAGAATTTGGATCTTGTACATCTAAATTTTTAAATCTATTTACTAAAAATTCATGGCTTTTGCTATAGTTTCTTCTCTTTTTTTTAGTTGAAAGATCTGGAACAGTACTTCGAGAGTTTAACTCATTGTTAAAACTCATTATGGAATATATTGTTTCTTTCTGAAAGATAGAGAAAAAACAAAAAATAAGTACAAGAAAAAACTAGTACTTAATTAGAATTGAAATGTTTTATTAATTTTTAATATAAAAAATGTTATTTTTTTTAATATAAAAAAAAAAATATTGAACTTTTTATTAATATTTAATTTTATTTCTTTATTAGTAATATTTTTTTTTTAACAATATTCAAAATATTACTAGGAAAAAAAATTAAAGAAGGAGAGAAGAAAAAAAAAAATTTTATCCGGTAACAAAGAATCAATTGATAAAAGTTGAATAAATAGTAACTTTTAAAAAAAAATGCAATCAACTTTTTTTTAAATTTTTTTTGGTTTGTTATATTGTATCAAAAATAATAATTGAAATATTTATTATGATAGTTCTTTATTAAAAAAATGCCAGATGTATTAAAATTAATAAATTTTCTGTTAGTATGCAGATTTTCTTTTTTAAAAAATTGAGAGAACAGAATTATAATAATAAACTAAAATGCAGAAAACACAATATAAAAAGAATGCAAACCAAATTATTCTAAAAGTTTTATAATTTTTATTTATTTATTTATTTCCAATTTTTAAAGAGGAAGTGTAAATAGATTTGAATATGTATTTTTTTTATAACTTTGAAAAAAAAAAAAAAAACCCACTTTAATGTTATATTTATTTATCTAATGTAATTTGCATATATATA